>CM039471.1:29569492-29597235 GCA_022433065.1 Begonia loranthoides | reverse complement strand
TAACTTTTCAAGGAGTATAATCAATGCCTTCACAAGATATAAGCCACACTCAGCAATTTATAGAAAACATAGATCTAACAAACAACAATGACATCACTTGTGGTGTAGGGCCTTCATTGGCCAAGACTCTACTCAATTTTCTTACCTCAAAGCTTTAATACATTTTAGTGCTTAACAATTATCCTTTTTTTCCTTTTCTGAACCAACAGCGCATCCGAGACTGTAGCTCACAATCAATTCCAAGACACAGCAACTCACCCGAAACGAGGAGCCCTAACCCCTCAGCCATCACCACCAACACATCAAAATCCAACCGCTTCATATAACTTGACCAGGAAAACCGAAGAGCATAACACGAGACTTAATGTCAAGAGAACCAGAAGACTCAAGAACAAGAACTCAAACATCCCCTGCACGCTGCCACACATGGGGAAGGCCAAGCCGCAACAGAAGAATGCCTAAAGGTTCGACCATGACAAAGCCACGCCAAACGAAGTCTCGATTGCCAGACCCATTTTCGCCCGATCGAAGCCCTAATCCTGTATCAGTGAACTTGAGCAGAGGCAAATGCTTGTCATTTTCACCGCCAGACGAAGCGTACCCCAGACCAGCAACGCGTCGAATCTCCTCTCCCTTTCTATCTCTTCAAAAATTTCTAGAAGAACAAAACTCCCCATCCTTCCTTCTCTGTCTCTCCTCCCCTCTAAACATCCAAGACCAACCCTTTTCACCAACTCACATCCACAATTACAGGGGTGCCACACACGATTTGCCCTTGAACCGCGCCCCTGTCTCCCTCTCCATTTCTCTTCACACCCACTCTCTGTTATGCATCATGAAAATGGCCAAGGGCCAACTTCTTCTCCCCTTAGCTGATGAACCCGTGCGAGACCAGCTTGAACCAGTTCATAAGCTGAACCAGTTCAGCACCTCCTCATGCTATTAAATTCATTTTCTTTTAATTCTTCCTTATTCCTCACTCAATTATATCCTTATATTTTAATTCTAATTAACTGCACTCTATTTTTCTCCTTTTAATCTAAGGCCCCTTAATAATTCCTTATCCAAATTAATCCTAATTATTATCTGATAAATTTTCAAAATAATAATCTATCGGTTACGTCCTTGATAATATTAAGATAAATATCCAAATAATTTCAATACCCACAATTACTTTCCAATTATTCTTATTAAATTTCGTTATGAAAAGTCGGGGTCTTACACTGTGAGGCACATGTTCACCTCATCATAGTTCATCATAGTTCATCATAGTTCATCATAGTTCTTCATAGTTTTATAAACCAGTAAAAGTAAAGAAAGAACATGGCTACATAAACAAAAAACGGGAATAAAAACTGCATATGGTTTTAAAAGTTGCATGACATGTGCATTGTATGGTTTATTTTTATATCACTTACTGAGCGTTATGACTCATTAGTTTAAGTCTTGTTGATGTAGATATGCAAGAAAACAGGGTAAGGAGCAGTAGATGAAAGATATGTACTCGCAGATCTTGTGGCTGACTAGGCTAAAGGATTTACGGAAAAAGGAACATAAAAGGTTTTGTAAAAGTTTTAATGAATGTTTTAAATTGTATAGGTTTCATTATTGTGTTCTAAAGTACAAAGTTTTATTTATTTAGTCTTCCGGGGTGTTTTATAAAAATGTTTAAAGAAAGGGAATTGAGTTATCGCTTTTAAATGAATCTAATAACTAGAAGCCTTCCGCTATTTTTTTATAAAAGAAAAGTTTTAAATTTGACACGTTTTCAAATGTAAAAAAACCGAGGCATTACAAAATCCTCTAATTAACTCCTTCAATTACCTTGATGATAAGGACTAGGAATATTTCATAACACCTCCTTTATTCATATGAAATTTTAAACTAAATTTGCTAACAACTAAAACCCTAAACTACAGAAAATGAATGATGTAAACTTTGCCTGTAACATCCCATTTCCGTTTATAAATTTTTCGTAAAATTTTGAACATTTTAAAATCTCATTTAAAACATATTGTAATGAAATATATCAGAGTACGTTACGTGAAATAAAACATTAAATCGTCTTATAGAAATAACATAATAAAATACTTAAAATCCATAACAATATCTTAAAACAACTTTATTTAATAGAGCCATAACCCCCGAGGTCGCCTCGCGCATGGTAACATTAGCTCGCATCACGTCACGCTCCTTCAACATTTACTTCAACCAGCTCACCATTCATACCTACATCACAGGAGGAATAATGAGCCAATTGCCCAGTAAGGAATATAAAATGTAATGTAACCTTAAACTTTATGAAAATTCTACATGCTTTAGTTTCATATACCATTGTAAGTTGGGTGAGAGCAACCTCTTCAGTTTCTGAACTCCCCATTTGGATTTGTTTTTACATGAGAGCAACCTCTTCAGTATTCGAACCCAGTAAAAACAGATCCACCTACATTTACATTCATTACCGTTTACTGTTTTACCATTAGGTGAGAGCAACCTCTTCAGTTTCCGAGCTCGTCACTCATTGAGTAAGAGCAACCTCTTCAGTTTATGAACTTACTCAAACAAGTTGTTTCTACGTGTGAACAACCTCTTCAGTTTTCAAAACCACGTAGAAACACCATACTCATCTTTATTATTAGCCCATGAAATGCATGACGTACATCCTATCAATATGGCTATATGAATGTCACACAAAACAATTAATATATATTGCAAACATATTACAAACAACTAACAATGATTATCATGCTTTAACCATAACTTTAATACTAAACATATTTTATTTATCATACATCAATTTTTCTATCCATGTTGCGCTATCTCTTAACAATATAAGTATTAATATAACAATTTGGACCATAAACTAACAAAGAGATAATATTCTCAGGTATATTGTTTAGAACTATCCAACAAAATAACACAATATGTGAACATGAAAACCAACATCTAACTATCACTTTAACCAACATATATGAAGATCAAATGATATACATATATGAAAGCTAATATCTATGAAGAACAGACAACCTATAATCATTTAACCACCATTTTAACCAACATATATGTAGAGTAGACAATCTACAAGTATGAAAACTATTTTTTGAACCAATATTTACAAAAACAGACAGTATAGCAACATGAAAACCATTCCTTACACCAACGTCTATGAATTTATAGAGATTAATAGAGAGAAATTCATTCACAAAATCCTACTCCTATAATGTAGGTCCTTACGGACAAACCAAATGGAAATATTATTCCTTACCTCGTTCGCTACTCCTCCTTATTTTCCTCAGTTCCGATCCTCTTCCGAGGTAGAATACTTCTCAGGAACTCTCTCTCTCTCTCTCTCTCTCTCTCTCTCTCTCTTTCTTCTCGATCCTTTTACACAATATTACATTACTCTTATTTATACACGGCTACATTGATAAAAGAATCACTCATTGAAGATAGGAGGCATTGGTGACACTGGAACGTCAAAAGTTCAAACGTTCATTGTTTCAGCCAATCGACTTTCATCTTTAAACGTTGATATTAAATGATGATCGATCAATTCAGCTGAAGGGTGATCGGCCACCTTTTCAATTAATGTATGCATATCTCTGACTTCGCTAACTCCGGCTGATCATTGCAAGATGTCTCCTAGACATTTGCACCACCCGTAGACATCTGATTATACCCCTTTACATGAAGGCAAATGTTAGTACTTATATGACAGATGTCTGCATATACGCATTTACATAGAAGTAGACATCCATACTAAAACTAGTGGACGTCTGTTTCTTAAGAAAGTTATTCGTTAATCTGTGAACGTTAATAAGAAAGACGTCTTTGCTTTATAGAGGGGATGTTCATGGTGAATTTTCTAGTCTTTGATGTCATTTTAGGGATTTTTAGAAATTGAAAATTTGCTAAAAAATCACTTAGAAATCACTTAAAAATTGCCTAAGTCTATCTCTGCTTGCTCGTAGCAGACGTCCTTTCAAGTTTCAACTTATATAGATAGAGTTGAAAGGATGCCCACTCTATGTGCAGACATCTGTACTGATACAAAAATGCACAAAATTATATATTTGAAAGCGTGGATATCTTTCCTATTAATGTTCATAGATTAACAAATATTTGCTAATTTTAGTATAGACATCCGCTTCTGTGTAAATGGGTATACGCGGGCATCTATTATATAAGTATCAACATATGCCATAATGTAAAGATGTATAATTAAATGTCTGCAGCTAGCACAGACGTCCGAAAGATGTATTTTAATGGAAAATGTGACTACAAGTTTTACGTAATTCATTTCTATAGTTCAAAGTTTTAGTTGTTAGAGGATTTAGTTTAACATTTGATTTGTCAATGATCGCAAAAATCAAGATTTTTTTTGTTTAATTACCCTTCTTTTCTTCCTCTTTATCAAATTCTTATTATTTTTTAAAATTTTATATTATTGATTTTTTTTTAATATAACAATTGTAAGTCAATATTATTAAGGGTATTTAACCAAAAAAAACTTTGAATTATTGAATGACTAATATTTTGTTAATCAATAAAATCATAAAATATGAGAAATGAACAATGCAAACTAAGCAATAATGTTTTCTGTTAAAAAACGTGTCTTGGACGTCCGTGAAACCCCCAAGACGTCCGTGTATACAACTTTACATAAAAGTGGATGACTGTAAACAAAGAGTGGTTGTCTATCCATCCAAAAAAATATAAGTTCCGGATGACCGTCCTTATATAATGGACTATAGCGTCTTCACCTTTACATGAAAGAGGATGACATAATGTTAAGAGGAGATATCTGGTCCATTAAATATTTTACTTTTGAATGATTGTAATTAAATAACAGACATCTAAGTATTGACTCTAAAGAGAAGTGGATGACTGCATGTAAAAGTGAATGACAACATTTTCAAATATATAAGTTTGCACTTTCATATGTAAGTTTGAATGACCGCACGTTAAGAGCGGACGTCTGGTACTTCAACTATATAAGTTGAGTGGATGCCCTCTACACAAGTCGTGTAAAATTTGATTTTTTTTAAATGATTATAAAATGGCATGTGTAAATGTTTCGTGAATAATTGGTCAAGTATTGAAGAGTTGAACTGTTTTACCACTTAGCAACCTCGTGTTCATTTTTCGATCAAACGGTCAAATTAGGTTTTTTTGAGCAAAAAATTGTTTTTGAAAATGTTTTTGTTGAATTAGTTTGACTAAGAAATTATTTTCAGTTGGAGTTTTAAACTAGTCGAGTTTTAAAACAAAATTTGAATTAGATTTATATAATATATAAATTTGTACATTATATATTTCTTTTATTAATATTATTACTTTTTTTTAAAAGGTGAAGAAGAGGAAGGTTTTCCTTCTTCTTCACTAGCGGCAGATAGAGGCGAGATTGAGAGAGAGAGGGAGAGAGCTAGTTGGAGCGGTTCTAAATTTTGACATGGATTCGTGTTCCCGTCGTCTGCGCGAGTAACATTTGTGAAGGCGGTTTCTATTTCGGTAGGTTTTCATCTCCAATTTTAGGGTTGAAATTGTTTGGCCTTAGATTTGAGCTTAAAAACTCAAATCCAGGGGAAATTTCTTGTTGATTTTGGTTGCATTAGAGTTTATGTAGGGTTATTGGTTGTTAAGAGTCAAAAATCAAGCGCAAACATGAAAAAACTGCAGTTTTCGGCGATTCCAATCAACCAACAGTAATCTCTAAATTGACCAATGGGTGACACTGGTCGATTGTCGATCAACCGATGCTGCACAAGTCAATCAAAAATCGGCCAATGGGTAACATTTGTCGATCGTCGATCGATCGGTGCTTCACTGGTCATTATAAATTGATCTGTGGGTGACACCAATCGATCGACGATCGACCAGTGCTTCACTAGTCAATTAGTGATCTACTATTGGGCTCAAATTGGTCGATGTGGTTGACCGATGTGACACAGGTCGACTGCTGATCGACCAGAAAGGGAATTTTGATTCTCGTTTTGTCATGGATGAATCGTTTGTGCATCAATTGGGTTCCTAGATTTGACATATGGCCCTTCCACCTATATTTGTGACTCATTGTTGGAAATTCTTGTCCATTGACAAGGTTTGAGGCTCGATTTTGTTTATGGTTTACGAGCCAACTTTCCCTTAAAGTCATACTCGATTGACTTTAGAAGTGTCCCCTCGACTGTTGAGTGTTGATGGTTGCAGGAGTGTCGTATTGACTGTTGTGAGGTCCCAGTTGATAGTTAACGTGTCTCGTCAACACTAAATAGTTATGGTTGATTGTTGTTGGGTTTGGTCAAGGTTGCAAGGTCTCGGATGACCTTTGCTTTTCCTCGACGTCTATTGAGTGGTCTCAGTTGGCCACTGTGATGCCTTGTCGACCATGGTTGGGTTTGAAGGGCTTCAATTATATTTTCTCAACTGCTGGGTGAATCAGGTCGAGTTTGTTATGTTTTGTCGACCACAGATTTGTCTTGTCGATCGGTTGGTCCTTTTCGTTGTCTGTTGAGTGCTAGGTTGACCATGGTTGTGTTTGGTTAACCGCACTACTTGTTTCCCTATGGTTCAGTTTAGCAAACTCCATTCAACTTCGTCAGCCATGCCTTGTTCTTGATCGTGTAGATTCTCGGCTCGAGTTGTAGGGATCCTATCGTTCATCATTTGAGCCAGGAGGTCTTGTGTTGATCCTTCAGGTCGGGATTTGTTTCCAGTTTAGGATCATTGTTGTATTCCTAGATTTCATTTTCGGTTTGGAACTAGTGGTTGTCCCTAGAGACCATCTTGAATCTCGAGTGTTGATTGAGACTTCTCTGTTATTCCTTGTATGATTGTTTGAGATTTTGACATCGACCTTGTTATGGGTTCTAGGGATGTCAGTGGTGCGACCTACCTTCTAATAGCGCATGGATATGGCTTGTCGATAAGCGTGTTGTGGTCATCATCGAGGTATTAGGTTTGTTTAACAACCAGAAGTCAAACATCGTTAACCAAGGAGGTTGGACTGATAAGGATCTCCAAGTGGATGCTTGGAGCACGAACGTAGGCAGGGTTGCCGAACTGCGTGAACAATATTGTTTGCACTTTCTAACCCTTTCTCTTTACATTTTATGCATTGAATGTTTAATTATATGCGTTAAATCACTTAGGATTTAGAAATATGAATATCGTACGAAAATATTAGAACGCCTAAATTCACCACCCCCCCCCCCCCTATAAGTGTGCACAAATCCTGACAAGTGGTATAAGATTGGGTTATTAAAATTTTTTGTGTGATATTGCATATTGTATAAATTTGTTAATTTGTTTGAATTTATTTGACAAATTTTATGATATATATTGTGTATATATAATTGATTATGGATTGCAATACTCATATTGAAGGGTAATGTATAGCTAGACCTCGATTGTTTAATGGCATTGATTATTTATATTGGAAATCTAAGATAAAAATTTTTGTGCAATCTATAGTCTATGCTTTATGGAAAATCATTGAAAATGAAATAAATATTCTTAGATCATCTTGTGAATTCAATGATTTAGATTAACATTATTTGAGCTTAAATGCTAAAGCCATAAATGTTTTATATTGTGCTTTAAATATAAATGAATTTTATAAAGTACAAGCATGTGTTACCACTGATGATATTTGAAAAATTCTTGAGCTTACGCATGTAGGTACGATTCAAAAAGATGAAAGCAAAGAAAGCTCATCCTCCAAAGAAGACGAAATAGCCAACGTATGCTTTATGGCCAATGAAAATGAGGTAAATAATTCATCGAGCGATTCTGATGATAATGATGAATTGTAAGATGCATTCAATGAATTGTTTGATCAATACAAAGTGTTTAAACGTGAATACAATTTATTGAAAAAGGGAAATGAAAATTTGATGAAAAAGCATGTTGAGATGATTAAATCTTTTGAAAATCAAATTGTTAAGTTGAAGAGCATGAATGAGCTACTAACAAATCACTAGAGGATAATATTTGTGAATTGAATAAAAAAATACTGATTTGTATGCTATTGTTTTGAAATTTACTAATAGTAGCAAAAATTTTAATATGCTCATAGGTTAACAAAGGGTTACATTTGATAAAACCTGAATTGACTATCAACCCTTTGCAAAGAAAAAGAATTATAATAATTTATTTGTTGGTCCTATGACATGCAATGTAAGTAATTGTATAGGGCATAAATCTTTTGTATGCCCTACAAAATTGAATGATCAAAGGGCTAAACCTAAATTGGTATGGGTTCCTAAACAAACCATTGCTAAGAATAAAGGACCGAAAAATGTTTGGGTGCCCAAGAAAATCACTTAGGTGTTTTTTAATTAAGAGTTTACATATAATTTGATGATATTGCTTAATCCTTATACTCTTGATTTAAATGGATTGGTAGTGTGCATATAGATAAGAATTCTATTTCCTTTGTGAATTTTGATTTGTAAAACTGCATGCTATTTTTTTGTTTCATTGGTTTATTTGTTTTAATTCTTCAATTGGTTATTTGAGTTTGAAAATGATTTTAATCCAACAAGTGGTATAAAAATTTGCATATATCAATTGATGAATTGTTGGTATTTGTTTTTTCTGTCTTGGATCTCCCCATTATATTTAAAATTGGTCACTAATATAGGGGGAGAAATAGACTTGTTGAATTATTTTGATTCTTTGGTAGTTCCCCAATTTTCATTCTATGCATATTTACAAAGAGGGAAGAAAATTTGTTTATATTTCAATTGGTATTAATAATTCTCTTTCGATTTCAACTCTAACAATTGGTATCAATCTTGAATTTCAATCCCTAACCATATTATTTTGCACATTTATGTAGGGGGAGAGAAATTTCTTTTAGCTTGAATTCATTTTTTATTATTTTCAATTGTTATCTTATTCTTTTTTAACATAAAGTTTTTTTAATGATAGTATTCCCTCCATATATGCTTGTTGAGAATCCAATAGGAGGAGAAGAATATAAGTTGCATTGATTACTTAAAGGGGGAGAGAAATTGATTAATTTGTGAAACTAATCCCCAATATTTTGTGTAGATGTAGTAGCATAGGGGGAGAGAAATTTGATTTCCATATGTTGAAATTGTGTACTGACAATTGATATATTTTTCTTTCAAATTTGAATTGAATTGAATGCTTAGGTTCCCTCCAATGTTTGTAATTGGTATAAATTTTGACAAAGGGGCAATACAATTTGTTTTGAAAAATTTGATGGTTTAGACTCACCTCCCTAAGGACTTTTTTTTTATTAGGACAAAAAGGAGGAGAGGATTGTATAAGTTGTTATGAGGGAGAGAAAAGTTGTTATGGGGTACAGAAATGATAGCATGTGTATGCATGAAATTAAATATTATATATATTGCATAAACTAAGGGGGAGAGATCAAATATGCAATAACATATGCATATGCTTAGGTTTAGGAATAACCAACTTATAATATTTTGTTAGTATCAAAAAGGGGGAGATTGTTAGCCTAAATGTGTTAGGCTCATTTGTTTTGATGGTGAATATTGTGTTTGCAATTATAAGTTGTTTATTGATGTTTATTGAAATTATGTCTAATCATGTAATCAATATATTTATATGTGTATTTATTGGAAATACTCTCAAAACAGGTATTAAGTTGTGCCAACAAGTTTATCTAAGTGCACGTAGTGAATAGGTATCATATTGGGTCTTAGAGAAATCAAGGAATGGATTACACGAAGAATTTGTTAGCCGAGATGAATAGACGGATGTTGGGCGGATGAAATTGGCAAAGAAATGAAGGGACAGACGTCCCTCATGAAGGAAAGGACATCCGTTTTAAAGCGGTGGTGAAGGGACGAAGAGTCGAGATGCAGGAGGACGAAATTGGTGTATTTGTGAAGGAATGAACGTCTGCCAAGAGGGAACGGACGTCCGCCAAGAGGGAACGGACGTCCGCCAAGGAGATAGAATGTCTCACTTACGAAATTTAAGGAAACGGATGTCTCACTTACAAAGGAATTGAGAAACGAATGTCCGTCAAGACAAAAAGAACGTCAGATATATTAAGCTAATAAGGGCATGGTCGAAGCACACGACAAAAAATGTTTACATGTAATACCTCGATAATATTTTTCCTTATATGCAATGTAATTAATTTTGGAGTAATTAATATATTATGTTGCGAGGCGGTATGTTGTTGACTAATGATGTATAAATATGGGAAAATATTAAGAAGTTATTAAAGTATAAAGTTTTGATGTAATTGGAGTTTTTGGACGCATGCGATCGACGTTCAAATTTGGAGTTGCATCCAAAATGTGTATCAGGTCGTTCCTCACGTTTTGGGACAAGGCAGGGATGACATCTCGTGTTTGAAATAGTTCCTCCATGTGTAATGTGAGTTTTTCAGACGAATAAGATCGAATGCGGTAGGGGAAAGTTCGAATTTGTCCAATTTGGTGGACTTTTCTGATGAATGCGGTCGAGGCGCAGACTCCTTCCCTCGTCCAAAATCGTAATTCTGAAGGGGAAAATAATGGACCAGACCGGTTTGGTTTGGCTTGACCTGAAAATTTATGAATACTGAATTTTTATTTAAAGGAAGAAAAAGAAATGGAAGAATATTTGGAATTGTAAATTTTGGGAGTAATTAATGAGAGAAGATTTATGGAATTAGTTAAAGAAGGAATAAATGAAATGAATTATTGGAATAAAGAAAATTAGGAGGGGAGAAGTGAACTAAACCAGTTTGGTTGAAAACAAATGGCCCGCGACCATTTGTTCTAGCGAGAGAGAACCAGAGAAAAGAGAAAGCCAGAAGGAGAAAAAGAGGAGAGGAGATAGGGGAGCTCGGGAGGAGGTCTCGGGCGATCCTCTCCCAAGATGCGAAGAGGAGTGCATTGCGATTGGTGCATTTCGGCGATCAGTTGGCGATGAGAGGTTGAGGGTGTCGGATCGCGGGGCATCTAGTGCTCAGGCGTTGGGCTTCGAGTCGTCAATGCAACGTCGGGTCATGCTGAGCTCCGATGCTCTGTCAATTCGGGTGGCTGGTGATTCTCGGGGATGGTGAAATAGCGACATCGGAATGGCGATGGCAGAGGAATGGCCGGCGTTGGGATGGCAGGGGGCTGGCTGTTCATGCTGGAACAACCAAAGTCCTTGGGTTCCGGTTTGCGGTTTTGTCTGAAACGATCTATCTTGCTCTGATGGAAATGACAATGTGGAGTGCATGGAGGAATCGTGCTGATGACAGGGCATGGCCTGTGGCAGGGAATGGTGAGTTGTGCTGCTGGTGGATTTGAAAGGCTGAAGAAGTCCAGTGAAAGGGAAGGCTAGAAGAAGTGCTCTCGGATGTGGATGAGTGTTCTATTAGTTTGAATAATAGAGAATGCTCCTCTGTGAACTAAAGATAGGAGTAAAAGAAGAAAGGAGGAAGAAGGGGGGGTCTATCCCTGTGTCCAAGTAACGTCCTCCTCCTCCTTTGGTTTATGGAATTGTAATTTTTGGCTAAGCTCTTTGTGTGAATTGATGAAGCTTTCGAGTGTGGGTTGTAAACCAAGAAAGTAAAGACTCTAGAGAAGTTGGGTTGCATGGATGTTGGAAGCTACTCTCGAGTGTCCTCTGGTGAGTGACTTCCTTAAACTATATTATGGATTTTATTGATGTTCTTGCTTTGTTAGTGGACGAATAGTGCTAGGATTACACTCTGCTGGTTGTTGATTAATTGTTGTCCATAGTTATAGAGTTGAACTGTAAAGTTGTTGTTGGAAATGAATTACTGCTTCGAGGTTTATATTTTGTTGTGTTATGTTTCTGTTGATCTTTGCAAGTGGATAAAGCTATTAAGTTGGATTAGGTTGAAGTGAAATATGTTCTTAGGTTGGTTGAGTTCTGCTGTGGGATTTCGTACTCTGTGGTGTTTACAGTTTAATGATTTTTATTGGATTTTCCTATTCTGATTATGTTAAGTTATAAGTTAGAGGCCTGTTTTGGGATAGATGTGGATAGTACGAGTGATTAGGAATTTGAGGAATATGTTTTGGTTAGATTAGAATGATTGTTAAAGGGTTGTTATTAATAAGTAAATGTTTTTAATTATAAAGGTATTGAAAAGGAGAAGAAGGATAAAGATTAAGTGCTAATACGTGTTAACGCTTCAAGTTAAGAAATTGAGTAGAGTCGTTGGCCAGTGGAGGCCCTACACCATTAGCAGTCTCTGTCCTTAAATTGTTTATTTGCGTTTCTACTATGCTGCCATATTATGCCTATGTAGTTCGCACGTTATTAATTTAATTTCTAAACAAATTTAGGATGTTAGCATCTCATTATTGTTTCCTTTAAATTACTAAGAATGTCTACGTTGTCATTGCTTTCTTTAAATTACCAAGCATGCCTCCATTATTATTGCTTTCTTTAAATTGCTAAACATGCCTATATTATTATTGTTTTCTTTAAATCGCAAAGTATGTCTGTATTGTTATTGCTTCCTTTAAATTATCGAGCATGCCTATATAGTATGTTAGTAGACTTTCCATATCTCATACTTTAATATTGTTGTGATTACTGCTTCATGTCTCATATTTTTATATTGTTGTGAATACTGCTTCTCATTGATATGCATCATGATAATACTTCTCATTGTATGCATCATGTTAGTAGAAATAAGTAGGAAGTGCCACCTATGGGGTGGTACTCATATGCATTTACGTGAGGAAAACAGATAAATGAAATGAATGAAAGGAAAGGAAAACGGGAGTTGAATGATGGAGGGGTAGTTTGGATCTAACCAAGTAGACTCAAGAGAATTATGCTCTTCCTTTGTCGGGTTACAGGAGACGATCTACCCTAGGTGGGTAGAAGCCGACAAAGAGACTATTCCCTCCGACACAAATTTCTCCAATCTCCCAACTCGAAGTACGAGTAATGAATGAAAGAATGAAACGTAAAAAAGAAGAATGGTTTGGGGTGGACCCATTCTGACATAATGAGTTGGAGGCATACATCATATTTCATATCTTATTTCTTACTATGCCTTAGGCTCACAGTTTGCTAATAGAGTAGGTACATGTAAGAGAACAGATGAAGGAGCAGTTGATGAAGTATTTGCACGGGCGAAATTTGTGGCTGGCTAGGCTAAAAAAAGTAAAAGAGAAAAGAGTTTTATAAATATAAAATAACAATTTAATTATTGTCTTTTAAAATGAATGATTTATGCTTCCGCTATAAAATGAGAAAAATGGATTTCATAAATAAAGTCTTCCGTTGTCAATAAAGGTTTAAGTAACAAGTTTTAAGTAAGATGTTTTAACGATCGGATTTTTAAGAAAAGAACTTTGATTTCAATTGAAGGGTTCTAATAGGAATTCACACATTTTAAAAAGGTAAGAAAAATCAGATTGTCACATTACATATTGCTCTGAAGTATTTCAGACGATAAAGTGGTCGAGGGGGCAAATGAGAGAGGAGACCATAAATGTGGAGAACAAACAACAACTATATTTCCAATGGCTAGAAGTGGTCAGCTCAAAAGGAAGTCGTCGACCGAAAATGGACAGTTCTATAAATTCAAGACCTTCGAAGTTCATTCTAACGAACCTAGAATTGAAGCAAAGCTCTACCAAAATTAACACTCAATTCTGAAACATATAGTGAGCGTGTAATCCAACTCTCCTAATACCCAAACTTGAGATTTTTATTTGGCAGAGTTTGGAATAGTTTGTAATTTCCAATTATGCTATTGTACTCCAAAGCAAGGGTGACGCCCTATGAATTTGTCAAGCAAGGGTGACGCACCGTAATAGTCAAATAAAGGGTGGCGCTCCAGAATAGTCAATTGTAAAAGGTTTGTTTGAGACCTAGAAGTCAAACTCTGTCCACAGGAGAGGGTTGGATAGATAAGGATCTCAAAGTGGACGCTTGAATCGTGGACGTAAGCAGGCTTGCCCAACCGCATGAACAATATTGTTTGCACTTTCTAACCCTTTCTTTTTAGATTTATGCATTGAATGTTTAATTATATGCGTTAAATCAATTAGGGTTTAGAAATACAAATATCGCACGAAAAAATTAGAATTCCTAAATTCACTCCCCCCCCCCCCCAATAGGTGTGCACAAATCTTGACACTATCTCTAGCCTTGTTATTGCCACTTGCCTCGTCACTGGCTGAGCCTTGACAAGTGTGAGTATTGTTGTAATACCGTGACTTTTTAAGTGGGTTCACTATCGTGGTATTACCGAGAACGTACTCGTTAGATAATATATTAGGAAAATTAACGAGAAATTAATGTAATCAAAAATAAAATAAATATTAATTTAATGAAATTAATATATATATATATATATAATTACGATTAAAAATGTAAAGGGGTTGAATTAATGGAATTGAGGGGATTTAAATTAATGAATTAAAATAATTAGATAAGAGGATTTAAAAATGGGAGGCGAAATTAAAGAGTGATGAACCGGTTCACTGAGTGAACCGGTTCAGTCCATTTAAGTGAATGGCCGAAGAGGGAGAGCCAAAATACGAAAAGAGATGGAGGGAGAAAACAGAGCGAGAGAGTAGAGGGAGAGCTCGACTGGGGAACGAGGGAGACAGGAGGCGAGCACCAGCGAACGACGATGACGACGACGAAGATCAAGCGAGCTCGGGCACGGCTCCTTCACGGCAAGCATCGCGGGTCGCCACAGTGGGCTTCGGCGTCGAGTTGGGGGCGCGATTCTAGGGCTGTTCGGTGATGGTGAGACAGACGGAGATGGCAGCTCGGTGCTGGGCGATGGATAGCGAATCCTCTGGTCGTTGCTGGAACTGGACCGGTCGAAGGCCATGGTCCAGTTGCTGGTTCAGAGATGGACCGAGTTCTTCGACTCCTTCAAATGCGTGTTCTCCAAGCCAACAAGGAGACAAATTGGCCCCGTAATTGTGAATGACAGAGAGTAGAGTATGGAATGCCTCTACTCCATAGGGTGGTGGTGGACAGGAGATAAAGCTAGAGGATTTGTTGGAGGCTTCTGTCGACTTCCTGCTTGATGGTGAAGCTGAGAGCAAGGTAGAGGAGGTTTGCACTCTAGAGAGCTGAACCGTGAGCTGTAGGGGCGAGGAAAATGGAGGCACTAGCTAGAAGCTTCTCACGTGGGTGGCCGAGAGCTTCACCTTGGCTACGGGTGAGTTCCCTCCTTGTTTTGTTGAGAATGGAACTTTGTGGATTGATTGGTTTAATAATTAGTTGAGTATACTTTTGATTATGTGAATTAGTTGCTGATGGTTAGTGTTGGAAATGTTCTGATAATCTGTTGGTTGGTGGATTTAATAATCTATGAGTTATGTTTGACTATATAAATGGATTGTAGACTTTTAAAGGAGAAATGTTGCGTTGTTTTTTGCTAATTTGGATGGTGAGCTTTCTAGTTATTTGCCTTGTTGCCCTCTGTTAAGTGTTAAATTAATTGTTGCCTATGAAATTGTGATGTAGCTTATGGGATATTACCTCTGTTGATTAGTTTAATCTGTTGAGTTATGCTTTTGACTATGTAACTTGGTTGTTATTGGTTAGTTTAATAACCTGTTGAGTTATGCATATGATTATGTGATTTAGTTGCTGTTGAAATAGGTTGTTTACAGTGTGTGTTTCAATCTATAAAGTGAAGGTGATTATGTATAAATTATTTTGTTGTCTATTGGAATAATCTATTTGGGATTGAATTGTGTTATGTGGACTTCCTATGATGAAGGAATAAACTGTTTTGCTGGATGTTTTGTGATGCACTGTTTGTGATACCCTGTTTTGGTAAATTGTGTTGGGTTGTCAACCGAGTTGAATTGATTGTTATGTGAGCTTCCTGTGATAAATGGATTGGATTATAGAGCATGATAGGACTATAGGATTAATACACTGTTTTGGTGATTGGTGATATTTGGTTGTTGTTGCCGAGAAATCATGGTATGTGTTTGATTGTTATTAGCTGAATATTTCTTTGGATGCTACTGCTTTGTTGATTTTATTGTAATCATTGATTGTTGGTTATTTGCTAGGTTATGATCGTTGGTTGTTGCTAAGTTATGATTGGTCGTGATAGTTAGTTGTTTTCATGTTAGATGTTGTTTCTATCAATTAGAATAAACTATTGAAAAGGAAATATGTTCTGTTGATTATAGTTACGTGGTGTTGGTTACGTGTTGTGATTGTTACAAACTAATATGAGTTGAGACTTTTAATTGAATATTGAAATTGGACTCGTTGTATGAATAGCTATATTAAGATAAAAGGAAATTGCTATGTGAAGTTTATGCGTGAATTATCGAATGTTATTAAATTGCAATTTAGTTATAGCTTAATGTTCGTTTTATTGTTGCGATGGAACGTTGATATGTTGGGATTTATTAATTAATCAGCTATGTTGGATGATCTATTGGTCTGATTTTATGTTGGTTAATATCAAGTATAATGTATTGTGGGAATGCTGTCAGATTTAAGTGAGTGTTATGCACTTTGATAAATGCTTTAAACGTTTGGGTGATTCAACTGTTGTTTTGTTAAGATGAAATGTAATGAAATGCGTTGGTTGTTGTTGTTGGATATTTACTGTTGTCTTGATTGGTTATAAATGATGCTCTCTGTTGACAATGTACTATTGTTGAGGTTGGTTTGATAGTCATGGGTTGGCGAGTTGTCCTACATTTTAGAATATTGTTATTGAGATTAATTTATTGGGATGGTTATATTCCATGTTAGGCGGTAATGGGTTCCGTGGACTGTTACGAGTTTAGTTGGGATTAGACTATGAAACTAAGTAATAATTAAGTGTTATTGAATTGTGAATGTACAAAGAAGAGAAGAAGAATGGAGGAGTGCTAATATACGTTATCGCTTCGAGATAAGGAAATAGGGGTGTCATGGCCAAAGGAGGTTCTACACCACATGTAGTGTGCGTGAGTTTAAGATAAGCTTCCTGGAAATGCTACTGTGTTTTCCTTGTTGTGATGTGCCCCAAATTCTGTCACTTGAGCCCGAGTCAAGGGCTCCTTTATTTCTAACTTTTTTATTTGTTTTGTAGGTTTTGAATCAAATAAACAAAGAGAAGTTGGCATTTGGGCTAATGGAGGTTTTACAATCTTTGGGGAAAAATGGTCAGTTGTTTTCCGTCTAGATTCTGACCTCCGACAGTTCAAGTGGATTTTTGACAATCGGGATGATGTCGTTTCAACTTCAGTCTTCATACCAAATGTAGTCAACATCCAGAGGTTTCAAACGAGCTATTGAATGTTGTATTTGGGCTCCATTTGGTATGTCAAATGTCTTTGTTTCAGAGAGCAAAACTCAGACTCGGATTTTACTGTTGTTTTAATTAAGGGTTTGTTTAATCTTTTGCTACCTAGGGATATTTTAGTCCTTTTATGATTTTGTTGTAAAACCTTAGGGTCTTATGTACCCTATTTTTGAATGGAAGAACCAATTTTGGAATTGAAGAGAAATTTGTTTCTTTGAAGAAACATAGCCGCAGCCTCCCCCTTCCCTTAGCGCCGTCCTCCTCCATCACCCAAGCAAGGAATTCTTGAAGCTTCTCAACCTTGCAATCCTTGGGATATTCTCTCTTCCAATCACTTATCTTCGAGGTAAGGATTGTAGACCGGAGATAAAAGAAGATTCCATCCTTGGAGAGTGTTGGTCTTCGGCCAACCACAAAGTCGCCCCTCTCACTAGGAGGTCCGCGGACTTCATTGAAGTTACTCTTGATTCTTGAAGATTTTGTTTGTTCTTTTTGGTTCCTAGATATTTCAATGTTAGGGTGAATGTTTGCCTATTATTGCTTGAAGGAATCGTTGATGGAATATTGATTGGGTTTGGTTCATGATAGAATATTTGTTTGCTATTGAATCTGTTTATCTTGCTAAACTGTTATTGTCACTGAATATGGTATCTGTTTGAGGCCTTTGCGTCGTTCATCTCTGTTTGGTTTCTTCTGGAGATTTATTCAGGGTTGAGTCAGAGAGCTACCTTCCAAATTTGGGCATCATTTGAATTATGCAATTCGAGATATCCCGTTTTGAATGTCCGTTGGTCAATCTGTCCTGCTAAAAGCCTGGTTATTGCAACGTTTGTATTTAGAGCATAACTCTTGAACATGAGTGGTTTTTTGATTGCAATGTTGAAGCAACTCTTCTGAATGTCTTAAGTTTACGTCCTCCAAATTACAGCTCTAGTTCACGTGTAAATTTGGAGCTTGATCCATTTCATTACTACTAGCTCGATATTGACAGTTTTTTTCCGGGACAGATTTGAAAAGTATATTTTGGGGATTTTGGATCCTATCATGTTGCTTTCCTTTACTGTAGGTAATTCTTGGTTAGATAGTGTAGTTGCCGTGATTAAATTGTTTAATTCCTTTATGGTGAATGTGTTACTTGATAGAGATTTATGTAAGTGATGGTAGAATATGATAAGTGAAGTTGATGAAAGAGTTAGAGCTAAGGGATTCTTGATAAAGATTATGTCCATTTCTTTACTGGTTTCCTTAGTGCTATACTCGTAATCCTCTATATAATGTCATTCCTTTATAATGATAAGTGATTAATTAGATTCGACACATGTTTAATTAACAAACAAATAATTGTCTAAACTAACTAGATTCATAATTAGATTAACTAAATGTGATTATTTAAATTGTAGTATGTAGATTGTAGTTAACATGTTTAACTTAGCTTGTATGCTTAAATAAGTAACAAACTTAAGGCTAGCATGTTAATTTACTAAAGTGATCAACTAGTAACTAAGCTAAACTGGAGCACATAAATTATTAGAATAATAATCAAACTTGAGCATAAAATCAATTAGAGTAAACAATTAAACTTAAGCATATGCGATGGTAATTAACTTAACTAGTTGATTAATAACTGATCCTTAAGCATGTTAATCAATTAGGATAACAATTGTGATTACCAACTTTATCAACTATAAATGTAATTAAGTATGTTAACAAGTAATCAACTCAAGCGTACAATCTCAGCATGTTAATTAATAGACTCAAGCATGTAAATTGAACTAGGAATGAAAATTGTAGTATGTAATTAATATAAAGAATCACTTAGCATGTTCATTTAAGTAAGCATGTAATTAATTGGAATAATTAACTAGACATAGAACATATTAAATAATAAATAACTAGAGTAATTAATTAACAAGAGCATGAACTTGTGCATATAATTAATTAGGATAATTAATTAACATGATAATTGTAATTATTTCCTAAGCAGGATAGTTAAATCAATTACTTGCATGTTTATCGTACTCGTATGCATTCGTTGTTTCAATTACATATTGCACTTGTTTATGTCGTGCACAGTTATTTCCTTTCCTTGTGTGATTTACTTTCGTTTATACGCGCATTCAATTACAGTTTCATTTCTTTATATGTTCACTTCTATTCTTATGAATGTTATGTCATGTCATCATGCATCATGTTAGGATAAGAATGTATGAGCATGCATCATGATAATAGAGACTAATAGGGAGTGCCACCTTGGTGGTGGTACGCAAGCATGCATAAGTGAGGAAAAAGTTAAGAAAAAGTAAAGAAGAAGCAAAGGGAATTGGGAGTGGATGGGTAGCGGATATAGTCTGTAAACTAGGCGTAGCCCCTCCCTCGTAGGGTATGGGAGTTCTAGTTTACTTAGAAGATAAGAGAAAAGGCTAGATCCGTTACGCCATTGCACGAGAAAAACCTCCCAATTCCAGCTCGAAGTATGAGTATGGAATAATGGAATAATAGAATGGAATTATGGATCAAAAGGGATGAAAAGAAAAAGTAAAGTAATAAACAGACAAATGACTTAATGAAATGATTGGTTTGGGTGGCCCCCATTCCAAAATGGACTAAAGAGTGACATTCATATGCATAAAACATTTTTCCTTACTAAGCCGTTAGGCTCACAGTTTACTTGTGGTGTAGATACAAACGACGAACAAATAATGAGCAGATAAAGAACAGATAACATAAAGGCAGGGATGATGGGTTTGCACGCGCGAGAGAGTCCGTGGCTGGCCAGGCATAAAGATGGTAAATGAATAGATTTAATTAAATTAAGTTGTAACGAATCATATTTAAATGTTTAGTTTTCTTCAGTTAAATTGTAATTACGCTTCCGCATAGTTTTATTAACTGGATTTTATAACGAGTTTTACGAACAGTTAGTAGCGATCCGGTTTCAGACGCACTCTGTTTTGTCTTCAAAAAGAAATTTTAAATTTTCACACATTTCAAGAAATTATGAAAATTCGGGTCGTTACAATTGGGGCTCCACAACCTAGCATTGAGTACATGTCATGGTGACATCTCTTCGGCTCAGGACTATCTGACTATCGATCTCATCAACATCCCTAACTCCTTGTTTTTAAGGTCTCCCTAGTTGTTTCTTTATTAGCAGTGCTAAAATTAGATCTTGGCCTGTTTCAGGCCACATGTGTTGGCTATTAACAAAATAGACAAATTCACAGTGCAACACCCCATTGCGTAAAACATTTTTCTTCCAATTTTTTAAAAATCAAATCGTATTGTTTTATGTCTTTGAAAAGTTAATGACATATACCTTTGAAAGAAATATACAAAAAAAAACTTTCATCAAAGTTTATATAAAAGTTCCAATGTAAATAAAACCCAATCATAAAATAAAGAGAAACCCTTCAATATTATTCAACTGTCTCAAAGACTTTGTAAAATATCTTAACTTAACTTCAAATAATTATAAGCATAATTTAATAAAAGTCTTTCATATCAAATCATTTTTCTCAAGCCTTTATCCACAAGTCAATATCGCTCCAATAATGTCGTAACCTCGCCCAAAAGAGTGCTCCTTCAACAGCATTATTCACATGTTTCCCTCATCAAGTCTATCATCAAAATTATCTACCCCTATATCACAAAGATCATTTATAAACTTAATGTTTAATAAGAGATGAATATATAAATCATTCACAAGAAATACAACTTGTAAATACATATATTTTATTTTTGAAATCTTTTTTTTTCTTCCATTTAACAGTTTAGTCATTAGGGGTAATTCAGTATAGGGGAGTGTACAACCATTTGGTCCACCTCATACAGGATAGCTAGCTTGACCCTACCGCACAAACGACTATTTATGTTTATTTGGTCTTTCTGTCTTTCTTAAGGAAAACATTTTTCATGATATATGAGATGCACATGTGATTATATGTAACGCCCCATCAATTTAAAACTAATTTTCTCATTTTAAATTACGTCATAAAAATTTTTCGCTTTTATTTACTCATCATTTGAAATTTATTTTAAGAGAAACGTGAAATCAGAGTAACCATTTACGGAAATATTTTGAAATAATATTTAGTAAGGGTTCAAAATATAATTCAATGTCTTATGAAAAAGTCCCAAAGTCCCTATTACAAGATTAAAATATTCAAAATTACTAATAGTAGCAATTACCAAAATATCTCTCACTCAAAATACCATCACTTCCCAAATACGTGATTCGTACCCACCAGGTCAAATCGATTGATAACACGAGGGGTCATCCTGAAATGCCTCCTCCTCCATTGGTACAAATTCTTCGTTGTAATAGTCACCTATATTATGGGGAAAACAATGAGCCTAATGCCCAGCAAGAATCAGAATATAAATGCAATGCATATGATGCATATTCATATGATGCATTATAGAGGAGATTCGTATCCCATCTGTTATTCGGGACGATGGATAAGTCAATTGCTCTCGTAGCTTAACCTATGTTTCCTACAAGGAAACACGCCAATAGGGGTGTCACAACGAGCCATACCCAGTCGTTTTGTTGAAGACATTGGGGATTTGAGCACAAGAGAGTCAAGAATCTTCCGATTCTCGTGGCTTAATCTATGCCTTTGTGCCCCGTAAGTGGGGGTAGACACTCCAATAGGGGTGTCACAACGACAACCATTCCTAATTCTCCCAAACCTCCACATGCCTATTTATATAAATTTTAGGATGACATACAACATGCGAACAATTTCATAAGTCCTAGGATGAATGTATGAATGCCAAAAATCAAACACAGGAATAACAGAAGAGAAGTACACTTTTATGTCACAAGTAAATTTCAAGGAAAAATATCATGAGTATTGTCACCATATTTGAGTAACTAGTTTTAGCATGAGAGATTCAAGACATTATTATCTTAGAGTTGATCATTAACGATGGGAGCAAGGTAAATCACATTCTAATCTAACCAGACATGGAATCTACTTCAACTCTATGCAATCATCCATGTTGGCAGGTTTCAGATTTAACTTGAAGCAAGATGACAAGTAAGGGTATATGGAACTCAACGATATGAATAACGAGTGCAAGAGCAGTTTACTATATTTGATCTATCTAATGATAGTAGTTAGTTTATTTCACAGCTTCGTGCATAAAAGTCCTAAGATAATATATAAGCAGAAATTCACAATTTATAGGGTCAATCATTGTTATTCAATCTATCATTAACAATGTATATTGCTTATCCTGAATAAAGAGTACAGACAATGATCTCCAAATTTAATAGCACAATCTTTTAAGCATTTTACCAAGCTCAGTTCAGATCATAAATCACTAACTTCTACCAATCATATTTCTAACTCAAAATCCACTATTAACTTCATGCTTTTCATCAAATCTTTTCCAAATGTTCAATGTTAAACTATGATCTACACTTCACACTCCAATAATAAACAATAAATAACCAACAAGCAAACAAGGACCTGTAATGTAGGGTCATTTGATTGGCCAAACAAATTCTAATCCTTACCTCGATTCTCCAGCAACTAACAATAACTAAATTCGCAGTCACAATTCCACAGCCAAAACAGCAACCAGAGAAGGTTTCTCCAACTATCCACATTTCCCACGTTTTTTAAACAGATACAGCACTAGAGATTAAATTCAATACTCATCACTAACATGTT
The DNA here is from genome assembly GCA_022433065.1 of Begonia loranthoides. Lineage (NCBI taxonomy): Eukaryota > Viridiplantae > Streptophyta > Magnoliopsida > Cucurbitales > Begoniaceae > Begonia > Begonia loranthoides. The sequence goes on along the minus strand of CM039471.1, from coordinate 29,574,300 downwards.
CAAAGATGTTGAATTGACAATCAGTCCTTACCTACCAATCTTCACAGTGGAACAACAACTCCCTTTCACAGAATAACACTTCACTCAATTACCACAGCACTCACCCAGATTTTTCACAGCATAACAACACTTTCACATCAAAATGCTCACTCTCGTTCTTCAGAGAGGGACACAGGGAAGAAAGCTTACCTAATATAGACGATGGAGGGAAAGGAGCTGGCAGTACAAAGGATGAGCTGTAAATGGCAAACTGTCAATTGCCCAACTCAAGAATGAGTGATCCAACAACTCCTTGCCACATGGAAAGCCTCCACAGCTGGAGGGGAGGTCTGGTTGATGCAGAAGGAGGCTGGAGGAGAGGGGAGTTTGTTTATTTCTGCAAGAAATCGGAAGAGAGAGAGAGAATTTATAAGATGGGTTTCGCAGATTTCAGACTTTTCGGACGTTATGAGGCATCCGAGCACAATTTCGGATGTGATCCATGCGTTCGAAATCCCATAAAATTCAATACAGGTTCGTTTCCACAACGTTCGTGTCGTCTGTACTAGATTTTGGATGAGACAGAAGCGTCTGAAATCGTACAAAATTTGTACAAATTCAAATAAACAACGACCGCACCATTCGCGTCTGTTTTCGGAAGAGTCAGAGGCGTCCGAAAACTCGTTGTACATATTTTTCTTAATTTCCCTACTTACATTACTTTTTCCAATTTTTAACCTTATACTTTTTTAACATAATTTATGCGTAATACCTCACAACATGACATGATACGCATATATATTACTATCCAAATTTAATACATCGATGAACGGGGAAAACATATTTTTGGAGTATTACATCCTACCCACCTTACAAAAATTTTGTCCCAAAAATTTGACTAGATGAACAATTCTGGATACTTGGCTAACATATCATCTCTTCTTTTCCATGTAGCCTCTTCATTGTTGAGTTGATTCTGCCACAATACTTTCACAAGAGGGACATCCTTGTTGCCTAATCTCTTCACACTGGTGTCCAGAATTCTAAGCGGTTTCTTTTCGTAGCTCAGGTTAGTACATACCCAAATATGCTCTTTAGGTCTCACCCGAGTGACTTCACTAAGGCATTTTCGCTACATCGATACGTGAAAGACATTATGTACTCCCGACATAGCTTCTGGTAGGAGTAATCGATACGCCACAGGACCAATCCTTTCAGTAACTTCAAAAGGGCCAATATGGCACGGATTGAGCTTTTCCCTGCGTCCAAAACGTACAACTCCCTTGAATGGTGATAGCTTCAAATAAACATGATCCCCAACAACAAACTCTAAGTCTCGACGGCCACTGTCTACATAACCTTTCTAATGGTTTTGTGCAGCTTGCATCCTCTATCGAACGACATCAATAATCTCAGCAGTCTCTTGTATCATCTCTGGACAATAACACTTGTCTTCCCAAACTTCACTCCAATATTAGGGAGATCTGCACTTCCTGCCATAGAGCGCTTCATACGCTGTCATGCCAATAGTTCCTAGAAACTGTTGTTGTAGGCAAATTCTTCTAACAGAAGGATCTTTTCCCATCCAACCTTATACTCAAGAATGTAGGCACGTAACATATCTTCCAAAGTCTGAATAGTCTATTCACTCTGACCATCAGTCTGTGGGTGGAAAGCAGTTCTAAACTTCAATTTAGTACCCATTGCCTTGTTCAAACTCTTCTAGAACCCCTAAGTGAATCGGGGATCCCGATAAGATAAAACAGATACAGGAACTCCACGTAGCTGAACGATCTCCTTGACATACAATTCTGCAAACTAACTCATTTCATAAGTCATCTTTACTAGCAAAAAGTGGGCAACCTTCATCAGTCTGTCAACAATCACCCATATCGCATCATGATCCTTCCTTGTCCTGGGTAATGCGGTAACAAAATCCATAGTAATATGCTCTCATTTCCATACTGGTATAGGCAACGGTTGGAACATACTCCGAGGTGGTCGATGCTCAGATTTCACTTGTTGACATATATCGCAGTGAGTAACATAGAAAGCAATATCGCGCTTCATTCTCGGCCAATAATAATGCTTCTTCAAGTCTTTATACAACTTGTTACATCCCGGATGAATAGAGAAACTGGAAGAATGCGCCTCTTTCATTATTGCAATCTGCAATAATATCTCAAGCACATACCACCGATTCTTATATTTCATGATCCCATCAGCAGATAGGGAATGACCCTGAAATTCAGGAAGAGTTGGATCGAGTTTAAAATCTTCACATAGAGCATCAGTCACTTGTTCTTCTTTAATACTTTCCAATACAAAGGCTTAAGAGTCAAAGCCGATAAAACTTCTGTCAACTGTTCAGGAACTAACTGTACATCTAATTCCTGTATATCTTTCTGTAATCTTGTTGGCATCTCCTCGCACGTAATGCTCATCAAAGCAACCTTTTGACTCAAAGCATCAACAATGACATTCGTTTTTCCCGGATGATACTTAATTTCGCAATCATAATCTTTCACTAACTCCAGCCAGCGTTGTTGTCGCATATTCAAATCTTTACGTGTAAAAATATACTTCGGGCTTTTGTGATCAGTGAAAATCTCACATCGTTGCCCATATAGATAATGCCTCCAAATTTTCAAGGTGAAGACACAGCAGCAAGCTCAAGGTCGTGTGTGGGATAATTTGCTTTGTGCGGCTTAAGCTGTCTTGAAGCATAAGCAATCACCTTTCCATTATGCATTAGAACACCACCAAGCCCACATTTGGATGCATCACAATATATAAAGAAATTCCCGTCTTCTACCGGTAAAGAAAATATTGGTGCAGAAGTCAAAAAATGTTTCAACTCCTGAAAGCTTTCTTCGCATTTATCAGACTTCCAAAATCTCACATTCTTCTTGGTCAAATTGGTGAGAGGCATAGCGATCTTAGAAAATCTACTAATATATCGTTAATAATACCCCGCCAATCTGAGGAAACTCTGAACATCTCAGCGGTACTCATTCAACAACTGCTTCAATCTTCGCAGGATCTACAACAATTCCCTCTTTAGAAACCACATGGCCAAGGAAGCTAACCTCTTTCAACCAGAATTTACACTTGGAGAATTTTGCATAGAGCTGGTGTTGCTTGAAAATAGATAGAGCAATCCTCAAATGCTCGACATGTTCCTCTTCCGACTTAGAATACACCACAATATCATCAATAAAGACAATGATGAATTTATCTAGAAAATCCCTGAAATATACGATTCATTAAATCCATAAAAGCTGCAGGGGTGTTGGTTAGCCCAAAGGACATCACGAGAAATTTGTAGTGTCCATATCTGGTTCTAAATGTTGTCTTCGGTATATCTCATTGCTTAACCTTTAACTAATAATATCCCAAACGTAGATCGATCTTCAAAAATACACAAGCACCATGCAATTGATCAAATAAATCATCGATCTGAGCTAAAGGGTATCTATTCTTAATAGTTACTTTGTTTTGCTCGCTATAATCCATGCATATTTGTAAGGTCTCATCCTTCTTTTTCACAAACAAGACAGGAGCTCACCAAGGTGAGAAGCTCGGTCAAATAAACCCCTTTGAAATCAACTCTTTGAGCTGAACCTTCAACTCTCTTAACTCAGTGGGTGCCATTCTGTACGGATTCTTCAAAATTGGTTCTGTACCAGGATGGAGATTGATAACAAATTCACTCTCTAGCAGAAGGCAATCCAGGAAGATCATCCAGAAAAACCTCCGGAAAATCACGGACTACCATTACATTTTAAACATTTGCTTCCATTTTGATCATGGTGTTTAGAACATTGATGAGAAATCTTTCACACCCATGTTTCATCAATTGATCTGCCTTTAACGCATAAATAATGGCTAGTTTGCCCTTCTCCTTGATTCCTCGAAAGACATGCAATTCGCCATTGAGATGATGAAAACGGACCTATCTCCTCATACAATTTATAACGGCACGGTTTGAAGTCAACCAATCCATGCCAAAGATAATTTTGAACCCCTGAAAATCCATAACGATTAAAGTTGCGCCAAATTTTTGGCCATTAATATGGACTGCATAATCTTCAAGAATACCATTAGCAGTCACATATTCACCAGAAGGGGTGAGTACTCGATATCCATTTTTAGGAATACCAGGTGTGAAGTTTGCATTCTTACATAGTCATGTAGAGATAAAAGAATGAGTGGCGCCGTATCGAATAAAGTATACGCGGCCACATTATTAATGTAAGTCGTACCTAAGGTGTTCAAAAATCACTTATTTAAATATACGATTCTAAAGTTTATATGGATTGCATTAGCATCTATATGGAATTGCATTAACATCATATGAATAAAATATACGTTCATAATAGTTAGATCATAGTTGTGTACCTGATATGACAACTGGAAATTCTTCTTCTTCGTTTTCTTCTCCTTGCAGCGAAAATACACATGGATCCGCCCTATCAACCAATGTCGGGCAATAACGTGATATATGATCGGGCTTCCCGCATCTAAAACATCCACCTGTGCCAACCTTGCACTGTCCAGGATGGCTCTTCCGACATATGGGGCATAGCTTAGGTGTCGCAGGTGTTGCTACCGTCACTTCAATCACAGGGCGCTTGTCACGCCCCCAAAAAACACTTTGAAGCTCGACAAGATATGGACCCCAAAAAACGACGTTTAAGCCCTCAAATAACGCTTTGAAGTTAGAAAACCATTTAGGGGTTAATTCGTGACTAAATAAATAATTCCTATTAGGGATTATCCCCCCACATTTTAGGGTTAATTCATGACTAAATAAATCATTCCTATTA
>CM039471.1:29513824-29556834 GCA_022433065.1 Begonia loranthoides | reverse complement strand
AGGGTTACGCAGAATATAATCATGCTTCCCAATCAAACACTAAGGCCGTCCACAATAGAGGGTAAATCACATACCCAAATTCTCAACAATAATTTGTAGAGAATATATTCTCAACCTTTTAACAAGGCAATAATTAATCTATTTCCAATACTGTCATATGTTTCCTTTCGATCGCCAACAACAGAAAGGAAAAATCGAATGATAGGCAGAAACCAAACTCATACATCACTCTCTATCACATACTCTTAATAATCATCACAAAATCCAGGGATGAAACAAGAAATGTTTACTTGCAGAATCAACCAAGGAAGACAACGAAGACTAGGGCTTTTCTCTTCTTCCTCTTCTATTTTACTTCTCCTTCTCTGTAAATTCCAAATTACAGAATGTTTTTCCTTTATTTATACACAGAGGGTTAAATTTGATACATTTAACAACTTATCTCCTAATTCAATCTACGGATCCTGATTTTTCGGCAGCATCTTCGGCCTTCAAATCTTCCGAAGCTGCACGCTACTCTCCTTCAAATCCAGAGGATGGAATCGGTTAGGGCCAAACCGGACAGAAGGCTAAGTCGTAAACTTCTAGCCGAACCGATATCCCCAGCCATTTTTCCATCCATCCCGATTCGTCCATCAAATCCCCATTTACAGAGTCGAATTACTCAACACCAACAATCAAAATGCTTACCTTGGATAATCTCGGAAGAATCGAGGCTTGTTCTCCGTTCCAGTGATTCGGCATAACCGAGGCCTAGACACCCACAACGGACGCTTACCGATCGTTCACCGTTCAGTGGACAACGCTCATCCGAGCCAAGCCTGAGCTCGCCGTTTCGTCGCCGATCGTCGCCCCTCCATCGTCGCGCTCAGTCATCGCCGCGAACGCCTGCCGGAACCCGAACACTCGAGCTCCTTCCGATCGCTCGCCGTCGTCTCTCCTGATCTGTCAATCTCTCTCTGCCTCTAATTTCATTTCTTCAGCAGCAGACCAAAAGAAAGAAATTTCTTTTTTTTTTCTATTGCTAACCACACACAACTCAACCCGACCGAACCAGTTCGAACCGGTTCAACCTCCTTTAAATCTCATTTAATCTCCCATTAATCCAATCTTTCACAAATAAATCTTCAATTAATCTCTCAATTACCCCTTAATCTCAACTAATCTAATAAATCTTCTTTTATTTTCTTTTAATTGAACTCATATTTTACCTAACTCATATCTTTTTAATAATTTAATTAAATTGTTCATTTAATTAAATGATTCTCAACCTAATTTCAATTCCCGATTTAATTCAAATATTGTTCGATGATGATTACGTCTTTGGTAATATCACCGATAATTTTTCAATTAAATCAAATATCCTAAATTACTTTTCAATTATTTCTTTTAAATTCCAATATAAAAATTCGGGATATTACAAATCAAAAACAAGATGATGCGATAATAGTAAAACAGAGTCAACATAATTCTCATCCCACATATTTAGATGGCCCATCAACTCGTTTTCCATTACACCACTAGGCATGCTGACGTTATCAACTCCAATTGAGATTCCAGTATTAAAAGAGCGATCAACTACAGTAGCCACAACATTAACATCCAGCAGTGGCATAACAGATTCAATAATATCAATATTTCTTAACCATTCAATTTTAAAGATCCAATCAATTAAGAAAATTAATGGAGTGTACCTTTCTTGGCTTATACCTCGGTGAAGAAAAATTTGCTTCCCTGGAAATTTATTTTGCATCGATTTACTTTTGTACGCATCAATCTCACTTTGAAGCCTCTTCAACAGTAATGGCTCTCTTTTTACCATCACTAGTGGAGTGTCGCATGTTGTATACCCTGATTCTAGAACAATGCATGAAGATGAGTGGCTAAAGTCCAAGTCTACTTTTTGATTTGGTGAAACACCATTTTCTTTATGTTCTTCCTTTTCTTCAGTTGTCTGTAACTCCGAACTCATTTCGAATAGTGGACCACCATTCTGGAGAACAATCTCAGTGACAAACACTTCTTCTTTCTCAGTAGTGGCTGCTAGGGAGATATCCTTACATTCCTCTTCATGAAGGGGTCTTTAAATTTTTCTTAAAATAGGAAAAGTTTGGTTGCAACAACTCAGGCTATATGACTCTTCAGAATTGACTTCCTTTTTCATGCGAGATTCAATTTCAAGAAAAGGATCTTCATGTGGAAATACATCTTCTTCTTCAAAGTCTTCCTTAACTTTAGTCATTACCAAAGAGTTATCATTCTTCTTTTCTTCAACCCACACATGTTCTTCAACTATTTCTTTATGATCAATTGGTTGCATAGGTTGAGAGTTTGCTAACTTTATTGAAGCTAAGAGTTTGTCAAGTTGTTAAGATATATGTTGCAAAGAGTTCTTGATGTCCAACACTTGGTCCTGTTGCCTTTTTGAAACTCTCTTCTTGGATCTGTTTTGTTGTAGAGAAGATGAGACTACCTTCGAATTTATAGGGTCTTTGCCTCAATCCTTTCTGTCAGAATTTATTCTTCTCCCACAAAGGGAAGCTTTTCCTTTAAGTCTCGAAGAACCAATCATAAATTTTCCCCGATCTGAAATTCATGAGTTGAAAAAAATTCTTACAACTCCTCTTCCCAATCTAAATAGTCTTCGATCCATTATGAACCACTGAAAGAAGGAATAGAAGCTAGAAACTCTTCTTCTTCTGTAAGGTAACTTCTCAAAAAAGTTTGGTCTCGGGTCATAATAATGTAGAATACAAATCACCCAATAATAGAGTATACGCAAACCAAATTGGCTCTGATACCAGATGATAGATTCCAAGACTCTAGGTGCACAATATTTTAATTCTGTAATCAGCTAGACGAACAACCCGAACTCCAATTTTAAAACAGTTGAGATTCCACGCGTATAGAGAGTTTGGGGCTCAAATTTGCAGGTCAAATAGTCAGCCACCAAATCAATAATATCTCCAAAAATCAGTTTCAAAAACATCGTAACAACCGAGTTATGCTTTAAGGAAAATGAACCTCGGATTCGGTTTACAAAAAACAGAATCTGTCCACTGAAATTTGAAACAAACGAAACCCAATTTTCATACAGAATTAGGAGCTCAAATGTATAGGGCTAGTAGTCAGTAAATCAAATAACAAGTGTCCAAAATTCAACTTCAAATTCGCTAAGATCACCAAGATATACTCCAGAGAATATTGAAGTCGGATTAGGGTTTTACAATCCGGGTTCTAGACAACGAAATTAGAGCGACGAGAAATTAACCTACATACGACCTTTTGTCCTAAAAATTATAGGTCTAGTAGTTAACCAATAGGATAAGAACACTCTAAAAAATTAGCATAAAAGGACACGTACAAACGGAGTTGTGTGTGTTGTAATCCGAAATGCAAATCTGAAACCTCAACTAACAGATTTGCAGTGAAGATTTCGTTCCACTTTCTAGCTTCAATGAACGAAATCCAATCCACACAAAATCTATGCCAAATCAACACCAAACAAGGCTTATCTCCAGGGAATCAAGAAACAAAAATACCTTTTCATAAAAGAACCACGAACAATGACAAAGAACCGGTTTGGTCCCCTAACCCTCCAACGTCAAGGGGGCAATTGATTCGGCCACTTCAAGTATGGCTCCCCAAACCAGGGTTTTGCTAAGTCTTCTACCTCCACGCCACAAGCACAAAAACTCTAGGAAGTTGCTGGAAGAGGTAACTAAGATCAATCTACTCGAGACCTAGCAAGAACAAGTAGATTGATTGAAAGGGGTGAAGGAATCTGAGAGAGGAAGCTCCACGAGTCTTCAAGCACAAAGCCAATATTCTTCTTATAGGGTTTTTCAAAACTATTATTAGGGTTCATTAGAGAGGATAAAATACCTCTCTAATGGAAAATTACAATTTACAAAAGTATCCTAAACTTCAAATGACAAATATGACCTCAACAATAAAACACACAAAATAATTCCGAGGTTGGATTTTTATATCTCTAAATGGGCCGTTTGACATAGCAAAAGAATCCCACATATAACGCCAAATACCACTTTGGAAAGCTCTGCATGTCTGCTACAAATTGTATGAAGGAAAAAATTTGATATGAAGTCTTTCCAAATGCCAAAAGTGCCCTTGAACGTCCAAAGGTCAGATTATAGGCAGAAAGGAAAGCCCACCATTTCTTCTATGCTTAGCATGACATCCACTAGTCCAAATGCACCGACTCCTCTTTGTGAAATTGATAAAAACTCTTCTCCAAGTTATCTAGAGAAGAATCACCTACAAAATAAATAAAAAGGTTAGAAAACAAAGAAGCCCTTGGCTTAGGCTCAGGTGACGGGACCTTAGGGCACATCACATATCTCCTTTCCTATTTTTCCCATGACGTCCTTTATACTTCATGACTTGAGACCCAACACGTGTAACTTTTCCCTCACTCTTCGACCTCAACGTGCTCAAACATGCTCTTCACCATTCAAATCCATCCTTTCGAGCTTGTTGGATCATAAACTACTTCATAAATCATGGCGGCATTAGTCTTAGAAGCCATTAGCAATTAAAACCATTGGGGACCGTCAGTCATTTGTTTCTTCGTTCTTCTAAGTTACTACTCTGCTCAATGGTTTGAGTAAGACACTTCCACCCCTTCTTCAGACTACCATTCATTTTTACCTCATGGATCCTCATTTCGTTTCACTTCCTCTCCTATTCGGATTCATATCAGTATCTATTTCTGTATCCATATCTATTTCGTTTCCTTACCCGTATCTGTATCCGTATCCGTTTCTGTTTTCATTTTTGTATTTGTTCCTGTATCCGTATCTATATCCATATCCATTCCCATTTCCATTTCTGTTTCCATTTTTGTATCTGTATATGTATTTGTATCCATTTCTAGAAATCCGTTTCTGGAAATTCATTTTCATTTCCATTTCCATATATGTATCCGTATCCATCTCTATCTCTATCTCTGTATCCATATCTATTTTTGTATCTGTATCCATTTCCATTTCCGTTAACGTATTTGTATTCGTGTCCATATCCTTCTCTATTTCCGTTTCCATGGAAGCTCAGCCAATTGTCCTTGTCCTTGTTGTGCGGTTGAAATACTTGCAATAAAATTTTTTTTATGAATTCTGCCATGTCATCATAGTCACGTCCTTGGTTATCTTGATTGAGTCCTAACCGGGATGGAGAACTTAAACCAAATCCGAGGTAAGTTCTGTCATCCATTTCGAATTCCTTCTATCTTAATTCATACACCATGATCTTACTCTCAACACCAATTAGGTTACAACCCCCAATGATGACTAGTGAGTATTTTAACCACGTCGAAATTCACCGTCAATTTTAATCCAAGTCGGTCATACAAATAGACTAGATTTTTCCAAACTTCTTATTGGTGACAGAAATCTAACCTATGCAGGAATCAACTTCTCACTGAAATCAAAACAGGTTTCTTATCCTCATATAAAGTGTATTCTTAGCTCAACAATTTAGACAGTGATCGTGACACCGAATATTCAGCTACCGGCCATTGAAGGTCCAAAACACTCTTTCTACTCTTTCTCAAAGGTCTAGACCGAGTGGACAAATACTTGGCTAGTTAAATCTTGTTTTCCTAATTTGGTTTAGTTCTTAGTCTTTAATGTTCTTCTTCCTCATAACAATTGTATCCCCTACCTAGTCCTTTGCAACTTAGACGACCTCGTGTAATTATCTATTTAGTCTAGTTTATGCAAGATTTTCCTTTCACTTATTTCTTTTTCAAACTCAAAAATTTTTGGCAGAGTCTCTCCTGTTTTTTACAGTCCCCCAAAGCTAAATTTCATCCATCCTACAAGCAAACTCAAACAATTCCCAAGAAGTCCATTATCTATTAACAAGTTTCCAGAGAAACCATTCACTTATCCTTCTCGAACTAGTTCTACAGGCACATTTCAAAACGTACCATGGTACACCCTCAAGCCTACCATTACAAAACATAAATTTAGTCATACGTTCGCCATCATTTCAAAACACAAAATACTTAGCAATTAATAGGCCCACTAGTCCCTTCATTGTTTCCTACAGGATGAAAACTTCCTCCAGTTCTCTCTTCCTTTCGTCGGACAAGCTGAGGCAATGCCGGCCCATATGTCCATATCTTTTACATTTAAAACATCTCCCTAACCTCGCCAAGCATATCCCAGCATGACTTTTGACACACTATGGACATAGCTTGATGTGCCCCAAAATTGTAAGAAGACAACACTAGGGCCATCTACAATAGGCAATGCTTAAATCTGTCCACTCTCATTGCAACAACGATAACTCCTAATGTTTATAGCTAATAAGTCCCAAATTTAGAGGAGAATGAAATAACCAAAGAAAGCAAGGAACATCCAAATTTCACGCTCAAAAGCCTTGTGAAACGAAAGTTATGGATGGAATATGTATTTGCCCTAAAACAAATTTTGCAGAGACAATTCTGGCGACCTCCAATCAAACGTCAATAAAATTACGAATTTAAATCCAAACAGCGTCAAAATCATACCAATATCTTTGTATTATATAAGGGTTTACTCCCTTAAAATTTCAAAACCAAATTCGGAATATTAACAGAGCTATAAACGAAACAAAACCCTGCTTGGAAATCAAACTCTCAAAGAAAGGCTACTCCTTCTTGGCTTTTGCTCGGTGTTCTAGCTTCACATGCCACTGACATTGTAATGTCCCGATTTTCATAAGAGAATTAATTAAGGATAATTGAGAGATTTATTTTACGAGAAATTTAATTGGAGGATATTTGTATAATAATCAATGATTTATTTAATGGAAAATTTAAATTGGACCCGTAATAATCATTAATCAATATTTGGAATAAGTCGAGAATTGAAAATTGGATCAGTTAATATACGATACATATATTTGATAATTATAGCTTTATTAATGAAATTAAAATAAATAAGATGAAATTATGGATTAAAAGGAAAAATGGGAATTGAAATTAAATGAGAAAAATGGATAAATTATAAGGAGAGTAGGGACTTGAGATAAAAAAAAAAAAGGAATAATTAAAATAATGGAGGATTTAAGGAAATGGTTGAACCGGACTGCTGAACCATGAACTGGTTCATGGTTCAGCCTTCTTATTTTGTGTGTCCACGATTCTTTTTGAAATGAGGAAATGCTGAAGACAAAAAAGGCAGAAAGGCGAAGAGAAGATGAAGGACGGAGGGCCGACGGGAGATGAGGATGTCAGAGATCGGGCACAGGCTCAGTGCTTCAGTAGACTGGCGTGCTCCGGGGCAGCGTCATTGTGCATCAGGCACGACAAATGGCGAGCTAGGGCTTGGTGTGCCGCAGCTCTCAGAGTCGAAATTGGAGCTACGAACCGTCGGCGGAGGTAAGTCGATGGTTTATGTTTAGTGTTCTTTTTCTTGACTTCCGGTTACGGAGGAATTGGCGACTGGCAGGGACGAATCGACATTGGCAATGGCGAATGTCGGAGTTGGTAGAGGCGATTAGGCTTTGACAGGGGAGTGTGAACTGTGAATCGTTGTTCACGTTGGACCGGACCAAAACGGGTTTTCCTTCAACTGCTCCTCCTCTGGCTAGCTTTCCATGTGCAGTTTGGTAAGTGGACCACTCTTCCTTGTTGTGTGCAATTATCCTTCAACTGTGTTAGTGGAAGTCTCCTCCTCTACTATAAACGAAGGATAGCAATGAAGTGTTAGAGAACTTTTACTGAGACAATTGGGCGAACTCCCTGGTGATTAGGGAAATGGTCGTGTGTGCCTCTTGATGATAGGGATAATAGCAGTGAATGGTGTAGCTGTGAGCTAAAGGGTGGACAGCTCTCTGGATGATAGAGAACGTGTGGGTGGAGCTGCTGCTCCTGGGTCCTTCTGGTAAGCACATTTTCCTTTGTATTTTTATGGATTTTCAGATGATTGGTAAGTGTAGACAATAATGAGTGGAGAATGCTCACTGTTTGATTGTCTTGGATGAACATATTCTGAAAATGTTGTGCATATATTGGATTTAGTTCCTGTTCTTAACTACCAAGTGTTGTGAATGCTCTCGGTTAAGTGTGAGTTTACTAAATGAGTTTGTCACTCTGTTAATTGGATGATAAGTAATGAATTAAGCCTTCCTTAATGAATAAGTAATGGATTTAGTCCTCTGTTGGATCGTCTATTGAAGTGTATTCTGTTGTTACGATTCTGCCACTGAAATATTAGTTCAGATTTGAGCTATTTATGGGATGACCTGTTAATTGTTGTTATTTTGGGGTAACGTTGGTTACTGCTATATATGGCTGTGAAATGTTAACTGTTTGTGCAAAGATAGAGGATTATGTTATGATGATGGAATTAGGTTGGTTGCTAGAAATAAGTTATTGAATTGCCTTGTTGTTGGGATTTCTTGATAATTGTCACGAAAAACTAGTAGTTGAAGTAGCTCTTTGGTTACAGTTTTGCAGATGGCTTGTGAAGAATATTTTGGATATATGTCTCCTGTTCAGTGTTTTTTGATCTATTTCTTTAAGATTTATATCATGAGATTGGATTGATGCTGTGGGATGGATTACAATCTATAATTTGAGAATAGGTTGTGATTTTAATGGTTCGATGTTATCAATTGTGACGGTATGGAAATGGAAAGAGGATAACGTTAAATTCTGAAACGCGCTATGGACGCTAGGTAAGTTGATACTTACTGTGTTTTGGTCTTCGGACCCTACATCGCAAGAATTAGGATTGTATGCTGTGTGTTTACTAGATTTTGGTTCTTTTAATTATATGTTTACTAGACATTTATATCATCATATAGGGTTGTATGTATTCACGAGCATATTGCATGATATAATTAATATATGTAAATAGGCGTGTAGGGGTTCGGGTGATTGGTGACTTTCCATACGGTAGGATACGCCCATGTGGGAAGCATGGTGAGATGAGAGTTAGCTACGTGGAATCTAGGGTTCACACTTTCCCTCATTCTGAAACCCCCAACGTCTTTAACAAAAGTGAGGATACTAGTATGTGGAACACCCCCGACGGATATATCTCCTTGTCGGAATGACTGGTTAGGCCACATGACCCTAGGGAGTATTCCACCCTGACTTCCAGAAGAGATACAGTTCTCTTCAGTAATGCATTCTATGATCATGCATATCATCTGCATTGTATTTCATTCTATTACTTACTGAGTGTTAGACTCATTAGTTTAGGTCTTGTGATGTAGGTATGTACGAGCAACAGGTGAACAGGTCAAAGATAGTTGATGAAGGATTTGCACGGGTGGATCTTGTGGCTGGTTGGGCTAAAGAGTGTAAGAAAGAGAAAAATGTTTTATAAAGAGTTTTGTATTTAAGTCGTAAAGGGAAAGAATGGTATTTATTCTATGTTTTATTTCTTAAAGTTTTCCGCTGCAATTCATAAAAGGATTTTCTTACTTCTGTTGAAATTGATAAGTGTTTTAAGTAAAGAGTTTTATCGATCAGGCTTTATAAAGGAAAAATACTCTGATGTTTATGTAAAAAGAAAAGTTTTTAAATTTCCTACGATTTTAAAGTAAATAAAAACCGAGTCATTATAGACATTCCCCTAAAGAAATGCAGGAAGAACTAGCTAGAACCTCCTCTCCAAGATCTAGCAAGAAATGGAGAGATGAGGAGCTTTTGTGAAGGAATCCGTGGGTACCACAAATCCAAGCACCTAGGATGGTTTGGAGAGAACTGCTCACATGAATTGCAGCAGTAAAATTGGGTTTTCAAATCTCCTTAGGGCTTCCATTAAGGGAGACTAAGTACTCCTTTAAGGGCCAAAAAGGACAATTACAAAAATGACCTAAACTTCAAATGACAAAAGTGACCTCAACAATAAGTTTAAGCCTCTGTAAATGGGATGTTTGACATAGAAAACAAACCCCAAATAAAACAAATAATACTACTTTGGAAAGCTATAAATGTCTGCTACAAATCGTGTGAAGAACAAATTTTCATTTAAGATCTTTTGGGCCTATAAAAACGTCAATTTCTCCACCATTGTCGGATTGTAGGCATATTTGTAACGTTCTACCCTTTCTTCTATAATTTGCATGACATCGACTTGTCCAAATGCACGGAGTCCTCTTTGTGTAATGGAAAAAAATTCTCCTCCAAGCTAGCTAGAGAAGAAACACCTACAAAATAAATAAAAAGGTTAGAAAACAAAGGAGCCCTTGGCGCGGGTTCAGGTGACGGGATTTTGGGGCACATCATACTCCCGGGGTTGAAAGGGATTTGTCCTCAGATCTAGGGAGTATTCACCATTATCTTCTTTTCATGTCTTCCACTAGGATCAAATGGAAATTTAGGCTTTCCATCTTTGACTATCTATTATAAGCAGCAAGTAAACAGTCTTCCTTCGTCATATCAAAGTCAACTTTTCCACAACCTAAGTCAATATCTTTGTCCACAAATTGTAGAATTATTCCCAAGCTAGACTCAGGTCTTTCATTGCTAATATGACTAACAAGTACAGGGCCATAATGTTTTGGGGCTAAGAATATTTCTTTAATCATACCACTAGGACAACAAAGGTTATCAACTCTAATTAAAAATTCAGGATTCACAGAGTTATCAATAAAAGTAGCTACAACATTATCATCCAACAGTGGCATAACAGGTTCAACAACAACAATAACCTTGATCCATCCAATTTTAACGACCCAAGCAATTAAGGAATTTGATGGTATGTACCTTACATGTTGGTTCTGGTAGCTTAACTCCTTTGGAAGTCCAACTCTGTGAATTTGGAGAGCTGGAGGATCACGACATTTTAAGAGGCTAAGCTTCTCTTGTTTGCACCATTTTTCTTTGAGTACCTCCTTTTCTTCCCGAATAAGCACTGAGGAAGCATTCTTGTCAACAAAGTTTTCCGTCTTAGAGAATTCCTCTTCAGACAAAACTTTGAAAATTTTGATTTCAGTATAAATGTCCAATTCTTCCAGAACATGTTCGAATGGATGACCTTTGCTCACATGGCTTCTACTTTCAGAGAATTCTTTTGAGAAATCTTCTTCCATGTTTTGGAAACACAAAGAAAGCAGTGGTCATTCTTCAGGCTTTATGACCACCTCTACATGCTCTTTGTCCTGTCTAGTTGCTTCCAAGGAGTTCTTATCACTCCTTTCTTCAATTTTCTCCACTATACTCGTTGTTTCCTTCAACATCTCAATATGGTTCTGTGTGTGGGAAGGTTGAATGCTTGTAGAGACCAATTGTTTTGACAAGTCGTCAATTTGATCAGCTATATCTTGCAACGTGGCTTGTATATCTAATTGTTTGGATCACTAGTTTTTGAGAAAATTTTTCCCAGTTCGATTAGAAGGTGGGGAAGTCAAAACCAATTTACTGAGCTTCGGAGCGTACTTTATCCTCAAAAGTTTCTTCATTAACCCCCACGTGTTGATGACTTCTTCACCTTCTTCTCTTCGGTCAGAAATCAATTTGCTCCACCATCTTGAAGCACTTCCCCTAAACCTTGAAGAAATAAGTTTCACCATTGTCCTTTCCAAAAGATAACAGTGTAGAAAAATTTTGTCGACTTTGCTTTCTCAATCCCAATAATCTTCTATCCATTCTGAACCACCGAAGGCAGGAATAGAAGATTCAAACTCTTCTTCTTCTGTAATGTAATTCTTTAAATAAGTTCGGCCTCTAGTCATCATAATGTAAGATACAAATCACCAAATAATAGAGTATACGCAAGCCAAATTGGCTCTGATACCAAATGATGTGCCCCAAAATTGCAAGAAGACAACACTAGGGCAATCTACAATCGGCAATGCTTAAATCTGTCCACTCTCAATGCAACAATGATAACTCCTAATCTCTAGAGCCAATAAGTCCCAAATTTATAGGAGAATGAAATAACCAAAGAAGGCAGAGGACCTCCAAATTTAACGCTCAAAAGCCTTGTGAAACGAAAGTTATGGACGGAATATGTATTTGCCCTAAAACAAATTCTGTAGAGACAATTATGGCGACCTCCAATCAAACGTCAATAAAATTACAAATTTAAATCCAAACGGCGTCAAAAGCATACCAATATCTTTGTATTCTAGAGGAGTTTACTCCCTTAAAATTTCAAAACCAAATTCGAAATATTAACTGAGATATAAATGAAACAAAACCCTACTCGGAAGTCAAACTCTCAAAGAAAGGCCACTCCTTCTTGGCTTTTGCTTGGTGTTCTTGCTCCACATGCCACTGACATTCCCCTAAAGAAATGCTGGAAGAACTAGCTTGAACCTCCTCTCCAAGATCGAGCAAGAAACGGAGAGAGGAGGAGCTTTGGTGAAGGAATCTGTGGGTAGCACAAATCTAAGCACCGAGGATGGTTTGGAGAGAACTACTCACACGAATTGCAGCAGCAAAATTAGGTTTTTAAATCTCCTTAGGGCTTCCATTAAGGGAGACTAAGTACTCCATTAAGGGCCAAAAATGTCAATTACAAAAATGCCCTAAACTTCAAATGACAAAAGTGACCTCAACAATAAAACACACAAAATAGTTCCATAGTTAGAATTTATGCCTCTATAAAAGGGATGTTTGACATAGCAAACATACCCCAAATAAAACGTATAATACCACTTTGAAAAGCTATGGATATCTACTATAAATCGTGTGAAGAAAAAGTTTTCATTTAAGATCTTTTGGGCCTATAAAAAGGTCAAGTTCTTTACTATGGTCGGATTGTAGGTAGATTTGTAATGTCTACCCTTTCTTCTATAATTTGCATGACATCCACTATTCCAAATGCACGGACTCCTCTTTGTGTAATTGAAAAAAACTCTCCTCCAAGCTAGTTAGAGAAGAAACACCTACAAAATAAATAAAATGGTTAGAAAATAAAGGAGCCCCTAGCGCGGGTTCAGGTGACGGGATTTTGGGGCACATCATAGCTCCCATTTTGGTGTCCCCACCATGGTTTCCTCAGCAGTAGTGTTTCCTTGGAGACGTTTCCAATCCCCTTGCTGCTCTTCATCCTCCAAGGGCCTCTTACTTCCCATAGTGATCAGCTCTTCTCCCTCTCTTGGTTGTGACTGCATCTCTTCCACAAACTTCTTATTGAATGCGCTAAATCCTCCCACCATATTTCAATGAGTTAGAACTGCCTCTCCATGTAGACATCAACTAGTTCACAATCTCATTCCCTGTCTTTGCTTCTCCCTCCATGTTATCTCCTAAAAAACTATTTACCGAAATAGAATAATGAATAATATGTTAATTAAAGTAGTAAAAAGTATACTTATAGTTGATGAAGTATTTTCCACATTGAAGCTTGTGCCGGTAGGCAGTCTACAGACTCGGTTTTAAAACACAGTTGCTCTATACCAACCTATCACCACCTAGATTTTTCTTACTTTAAAAATCGCTTAAAATTAAAACTTTTCTTTTCTTTTACAAAACAGTGGAAAATCTCTTAATTAAAACTCCTTTAAAGTGTGATCAGAGTTCTTTTCTAAAAAGTCAGACCGTTAAAAATTCTTTTTCTTAAACTCGTTATAAGCAGCAGAAAACTATAATTATAAAATATTTTTTCTCAAAACGTATCGGGAGCATAAATAATTCATTTAACAAACTGTTACGTGTTAATTACAAAACACTTTTCGTTTTTCCATTCTTTAGCCTAGCCAACCACAAGTCCCGCCCGTGCAAATCCTTCATCAACTGCTCTTTCACCCTATCTCGTGCGTGTACCTACACCACAAGCAAACTGTGAGCCCTAAGGCCCAGCAAAAAATGGGATATGCATTATGATGTATGCCTCTAACTCATTATATCATAATGGAATCCACCCAAAAAAGTTCTTTTATTTCTGTTACATACATTACTCGTACATAGAGTTGGGCGATTAGAGGAATCTATGGTGGAGAGAATAGTCTCTTGTTGGCTTCAAACCACCTAGGGTAGATAGTCTCTCGCAACCCGACAAGGGAATGACATAGTTCTCTCGCAACCCAATAAGGGAAGGGCATAGTTCTTCCAATCTACCTTGTTAGATCCGAACTACCTCTCCATCCTCCAACTCCCCTTTTTCATTCATTTTCTTTATTCATTTTCCTCACGTAAATGCATATGAATACCATCCATACGTGGTATTTCCTACTTATTTCTATTATCATGATATAAGTCAATGCAAAACAATAACTACAATAACATATCAATATTGTGAAAATGAAATGAATCCAACTTAATTAAATACAAGCAACATGACAGAATATCAGGAAATGGAGCTAGCATGTGATACCAATTATCATGGACTAGAAGTACTACAATAGAACATGATATATGATAAAATAACTAGCATGCTGTAAAACAATAGAGGAAACAACCAACATGCTGTAAATCATGGAATCCTATCTAGAGCTATGTAATACAACCTAACTATTCATCTTGTTATTAGTCCAAAGTTCAACGTGAATTACAAAGCATTATTTGGCTACATAAGTAAATCGTAAATGGAAAACATGCTATTTAGTTGATAACACTAATAACTTCAAAAGTAAAACATGGTTTGTTAACAATATTTCTAGACTAATCTAACGACCTATACATATTCACAAAAACAAGACAGTTCATTATAGAGATTGATAAATCGTGCTCACATCCAAGGAAACATCAGTGTTTAACAAGCAGTAAAGAGAATAGTGATATGTTAATATAATACATCGAGACTATCAAAGTAGGGAGCAGGATAATTGTTCAGCACATTCAAAGGAAACAGAACCAATAATCAACGAATAATAGAGAGTTAATGTTTTCAACTACTAACAGAGAGTTATTTATACAAAAATAAGAGTTTACCTGACAGTTTATTCATACTTAACATGTCGTAAAGCATTTCACATTTGAGAAATTCATATCATAGAGTTCATAGTAGAGACTATACTTTAACAAGAAACATCATCACTTTCTCTACAAAATTAAGCATCGACTTACAAGAAAGAAAACACAGAACAATAATATTGAAGACAAACAGACACTGCTTTTGGGTAGGGCCTTCACTAGCCAATGAATCTACCCAATTCTTATCTCAATTTACTAAACTTTGAAGAATTTCTATGCTGGAAGAATATACCGCAATGAGTTGTTCAACCCAAACTTCGCCCTTCAGTTCACAGACCTCACACCCAATGCACAACGTACCACTTCACAGAGCACACACTTCTCACAACTCAACTTTCGCAGAACACTCACACTTTAGAGGATTCGCTCACGCACGGAGAAGAGAAGAAATGCAAAGAATGACTCAGTTGGACAACCTTATATGCGAAGCTTACTTGGAGGAGTGGTGGTCATTCACCAATTGGGATGGGGAGGGTCACCTAGACATGGGAGAGTCACTGCATTGTCAACTGAGTTGAAATTTAATGCCTAAACGACAAAATACTCGTGTATTTAAAATAGATTTTTTGCAGAAACGTGCGATTTGGGTCCAGCAAAGGCATCCGAGCCTCGACCACAGGTCAACCTAAAAGTCAACAAAATCAAACAGATTCAAACTCTCCTAGACCGCATTCGAGTGCATATCGACCACGACTAGACCGAAAACTCATATTGCAGACAGAGTGAGATATTGGACGCGAAATGTCAACCTAGCACTATCCCAAAACTCAGGGAGTGATTCGTAATACTTTTCGGACACAAAAACACAACCGCACGTCAACTGCAGCGCGACCAAAAGACGAAATGCACCTTTTTTCCTTCAAAACATTAATACTTTAATCACTCCATAATATTTTCCACATATTTATATGGCATTAATCAACAATATACCGCCCCACAGTATAACACATTAATTATTTCAAAATTCATTACATTAATTTTACCGAAAAATATTATCGAGGTATTACATAATCCATGACTTCTTCCCTAATTGCGTTCAACAAACTATGCTCCTTCCTTAGATAAAGATTTGAAAAAGAACATTCAAGTTAAGGCCTACTCTCCCCCCATCATCATCTATGGAGTTGCATAATGAACAAAGCTTATCGTCCAGAGATGTTGAGATCAAATGCACTTCTATAGTAGCTTCATTATCAAATGCAAGAAGCTCATCACCTTGAAATGCCAAAATAGACTCCACCTACATTTTGTAGTTAACATATTCTTAATAGTAGGTTCCTTCTATGGCTCAAAAATAAAATATTCATACACTAATTACATTACTTAATAAGTTGCATAATAAATTGCTACAAATAAATTTTAATAGAAATTACTTCTCTTTGATGCCATTTGAGGTGCAACACTCAAACACTTGATTTTAGTACTCTTTCGCTCTTAAAATCCAATTATATGGAAAACAATGCGCAAGTTAAAAGATCAAACTTCATTTCCATGCTAGCATTCAAAATCCTACAAACATAAAATCAATTTTACTCTAAAAAAATTGTGTTAGATTATTATATCTAAAATTTGGAAGGGCAGATAACGAATTCGCTAAGGGAAAATGATTTTAAGGCTGAAAAAGTGAGACTAGCATTTAGATGGTGTCCATGGTTTGAGGATCGCAGATGATTTATGATTCACATAGAAATGACCTCTTTCATTATGTAATATATTTGAAAGCACGGTTGTCCACTCTTGTATGTGGTGGTTCCCTTCTCTTTAAAGTCAATACTCAAGCATCTGTTATTTAAGTGCAATTGTCTGGAAGTAAAATATTTAAGAGAGTGGAAGTTTGCTTTTAACGTTCGGATGTTTGCTTCTATGTAAAGGACAAGACGCAAACGTCTGTTATAAAAATACGGTCGTCTAGAACTTATATCTTTTTTGGTGGACGGATAACATTTCTTTGCTTGCAGTTGTCCGCTTTTATGTAAAGGCATATACACAGATGTCTACGAGTTGACACGAACGACCATGACACGTTTTTTAATAGAAAACGTGATTGCGAGATTTGTCTTATTCATTTTTCATAATTTAATATTTTATTTGTTAACAAAATTAGTTTAATATTTGACTTGTCACTATCCTCATAATTGAGAGTTTTTTTTGTTAAATACCCTAAGACTAATAGGAGAGAAAACTTTAAACTAAACAAAAAATTTATGAATCTTAAATTAAATAAAAGGGAAATAAACAAAAAAACCACTGCAATATGGGGTCAATGATAAATCAACCATAGAACAATTTTTTCTCACAACTTAAATACTGAACTATGGGAAATGTATGGAACAAGCATCGTAACTACATTTTTTGTTAAAAAATGTTGTCGTTCCGCAGCAGAACGTTGTCTTTTGGCAGTGGAACGTTGTTTTTTGAAGGTGGAACGTTGTCTTTCTACTAAATATATTTAAAATATTACTTTTCGCACACAAAACGATTACTTTCTACTGTGGAAAGAAAAAGTTCTGCGGTAGAACAACAAAGTTCTGCAGCAGAAAGACAACATTCCATCTACGAAAATATTACTTTCTGCAGTGAAAAGTTAGATATTGGTGATGATCACTGAACGATGGATCAAGAAAAGGAAAGAGAAGATGGTGATAAGAATTGGACGGGTGAAATCGAGAGGAGTGAGACACTAGAAGATGTTCAGAAAACTGAAAAATATGAGAATTCTTTTCGATGACAAGAAGACCATTCCAGAGCTTCCTGACATCGTCTTCATGATAAGATTGCTTCAATTATCTCGATTTTAGCATAAAATTGAAGTAAAATTAGAATTACAGATATTAATATTTTGGCATCGTTTTCACTCTAATATTTCTTTCATTAGATAACAGTAATGTTTGAATCGTTTATTTTTCATAGTTTAGTGTTTAAGTAGTATAGCAAAAATTGTTTAATAGTTAACTTGATATTGATTTTATTGTATAGTAGTTATTTGGTTAATTTCACAAAAAAAAATTGAAGGAAATGTTTAAATTTATTCTATTTATTGTTAGTTTGTGCCACGTCACACCAACTCTAGACATGTATATACTTAATAGATTCGGTATTGAGTTGTCAACAACCGTAGGAGAGAAGGGCAGACGGAGTCCCCACTGCACGTCTTGCTTCTTCTCATACACTTTCCATTCTACTCCTCCAAACGCGGAGGAAACATTCTTCTTTCTTCTCTGGCTTCTTTCAATGGCGATTGAGGACCATCTTCCACAGGAGGTGCTGTTCGATATCTTCTTGAAACTACCATTAAAGACCCTCTTGCTTTGCACCTGCGTCTCAAAGTCATGGCGCTCTATTATCACCAACCCCGCCTTTATCTCCTCTCATCTCAGCCACACCACCACAAACACCACCTCCGGTCGACTCCTGCTCATCCGGCGCTGCTACGGCATCGGTTTCTTGAAAGACGAGCGCTACTCTCTTCATTTAGATACTGAAACCTTGGATTTCTATCGAGACCTCAAATTCCCCTTTCTCAATTGGAACCAGGATTTCAGAATTGTCGGTTACTGCAACGGATTGCTTTGCTTGTCTGGATACGGTATTGTCCTATGGAACCCGTCGATTCAAAGATTTTTGCCTGTTCCATGCCCCAACGATGATCTCTTTACCTCCCACCTCACCCCGTACAAGCATGCCCTAGGCTTCGGCTACGATTCTTACTGGAACGACTTCAAGGTGATTAGATTAGTTTATCCTGCTGGAATTCCTCCCACTGTCTATATATATGAGCTTAGAACGGGTAGGTGGAGAGAAATTAATGGCGGAGCTCCTCCTTGTGAAATAGTGAAGTCTCAATGGACTCAGGCTTTTGTCAATCAGGGTGTCCATTGGGTTGCATATAGCGAGAGTCATAGGGGTTTTCGCTGTTTGATATTGCGGTTTGATATAGTTGATGAATTGTTTACAATAATGCCTCTTCCAGACTGTTTGATCAATGAATCACCAGAAAATTTGAAAATCACACTTCTTGGAGGAAAACTATCTGTTTTGCAGTGTGGTTGGTATCCATTTGGGAACAGATTTGTTTCTTCCGTCTGGATATTGGAAAACTACCAAGAACTTGAGTCTTGGACTAGACGAGTCAGTGTCGATCCATCTCAGAGTCATGGTTTGGGAATGACTTTGGGTTGCAGAGAAAACGGGGAGGTTCTAATGGCCTCCAGAGGTGGAGAGCTGGTCATGTATTCACCAGAAACCCAAAGAGTGAAGGGTCTTGGAATTCGTGGGGCGGAGGACTCTTTCTATGTGGATAGTTATGTTGAGAGTTTGGTGGTGTTGAATGAAGGACGAGGAACGTTGAAGGAAGAGGCTGAAATTACAGATTGGGAGGAAGGATATTAGATTTGAAGGTGAAGATATTTTATCAACCACATTGCCTTTTATGTATATTTGTATGTTAAGTTGTGTAATGAATTGGATGTAATGTGATTGTTGTATTTTCTCCCTCTTGATTAATATATTTTTCTTGTAATTTGCTTCGTGTTCTTAGGTAATTCTAAGGGTGCGAGTTAGCTTACTAGCTTAGCTTAGTCACTCGTGTTTTGCATGCATATGGATGTGTAATCAATGTATGCATTTGGAAATCACACTTGGAAATAATAAGCTCTACAACTGAACTGATTTAATTGCATGTGTAATCAATTTATGATAAGACTACACATAATAAGAAATCACCTTTTAATGGGTAGGCTTGTTTGTGTTGGATAGGAAGAGAAAATTAGTCTTTTATTATTTATTTGGAAATTAACATCGCAGACCCTATAATTTGAAATCAAAGATAAGTTAAATCTTGAAAAAATTTTGTTAACAACTAAAATCATGAATTGTGGAAAATTCTCGCCAGCGACCTCGCAGTCTCATCTAAATCTGTCGACTTTAACGCCTCGATTTTGTTGATGCCAAGAACTGTCGAACGGAGTTGAAAGACGTCAATTACCAGGGCTGAGGGAGGTCCCTCCTACTGGTTGGAAGACAGACGATCGTTGGAACAATTATTGGGCGATGGCAGATGTCTCTCATTGGCCGTTGGATCAAGGAAGGATGTCCCCCGCTCGGAATTTACGGTCAAGATTGAATCTGTCAATTTCCAAAGGCGATGGCGGACGATGGTCCAAGGTCGTTGGATTGAGCGAGGTATGTCCCTTATAGGGATTGACGGCTAGGATTAAATATTTCATTTTTCAAAGGCGATGACAGATGATTGCCCATGGCTGTTGGATCGAGAGAGGGGCATCTCTAGTCGAGACTAATGGCCAGGATTGAATTTACAATTTTCCAAAGGCGATGGTGGACCACATTCCATGGCCATTGGATCAAGCGAGGGACATCCCTAGATCAAAATGGATGGTCAAAATGGACTGCAAATTATTTTCAGTTGAAGGGTCACGTGCAAGGCACACACGTTTTGAAAAGGCGCGAATTTCTTCAATTGAGACGGGCATCGCTCTTCTAAGACGGACATCCCTTGTCATATATCGGATGTCTCTCGTCTAGAAATGGATGTCCCTCGACCAAGATTACGTCGTTCTGTCCACAATGGACGTCTCTCGTCTTAAGACGGCATCATTCAGGCCATAACAGACATCCTTCTTAATATGAGGGATGTTTGTTTTAGAATGAATGTCCTTTTCTGAACGCTAAATGACAACGTTTCTCCTCTCGATGGACGCAAATCTGCCTACATAATCGCGAATGGTGTCCCTTGCCTTAGCTATTGCCGAGAGAAATTTCGTCTTCCCTATGAATCCCTGAACACAATCGAATGAATAACAAAGTTATTGAGTGTTGCACATCACATGGAGTCAAGGAGTGTTGCACCATCTATTGTTGAAGAATCCATTGACTTTGGAATTGATGTGGATCGTATTTCGACAGTCGAGACCAATCAGCATTGTTGGTTCTATCACGAACCTGGTATAGAGGTGCATTCAATCTTGGCATCTCTAGACTCGGAGCTTCGTTCAGTATGTGACTCAGATGATGATGATTGGGTAGAGAGTATGCATCCTCAACTAGAATGTTCATTCTTGGAGCTCTGTTTGGGGAAAAAGTATAGTTCGTTGAATGAAATTAGAGAACAAGTGTTTGATTATGCTTTGAAGAATGGGCACGGGATAAAGTTTGTCAAAAGCGAAACGTCATCGTTTGACTGTCGTGTGTAAGGATGGATGCAGTTGGCAGCTTCACAATTCAAAAATGAAAGGTGAACTTACCATTCAAATTAAGAGCTATAATGAGGCGCACACATGTGCACCATAAATGGAAAGCCGACACGCTTCTTACAAATATGTGGCAAACAAATATTTGGATATGTTTAAAAGTCAGCCCACGTGGGACGTTCCTTTCATTATTGAGACTATCATGAAGGACTTTAATGTCAACATTACCCCAAGTCTTTCCAGAAGAGCCAGGAATTTAGCCTTGAACCTGAACAATGAGGATGGTGACGAACAATACAAACTACTATGGTTATATGTAGAAGAGATTTGAAGATCCAATCTCAGTAGCACATTGGTGGTGGTGGTTGTAGATATGCATGAGCTTATGCCCCGTTTAAGTTCAATATTTAAAAGGATGTACATGTATTTGGATGCGTGCAAGAGAGGTCTGAGGGAGTTTGGTAGACTCATCATTTGTCTAGATGGCTGTCACCTGAAGGGGTTGTGCCTAGGTAAGTTGTTAATAGCTGTCAACATTGATACCAATGGTGGAATTTGTCCCATTGCTATGACACTTGTTGAATCTGAATGCAGAGACTCCTGGACATGGTTTTTGTGTTGCTTTCTTTTGGACTTAGATAGTGATATAGGCAAGTGATAAACATTTATTTTCGACTGATAGAAGGGGTTGGTGCCTGTTATCGAACAATATGCACCAGCAACTAAGCATCGTTTCTGTCTCAAACACTTTTATGCCAATTTCAAAAAACAATTTCTAGGCAATTTGTATTAAGATATCATGTGAAGGGCAGCTAGTGCCATAACATCATTGCAATTTTTAGAAAGAGATGAATAAACTACCTGCGCTCGACCAGATGACACACACATATCTGCAGAAAATTAACCCAAGGTGTTAGTCAAAACATGCTTTTAGTTCAATCCCAAAGTGCAACATGGGTCTCAATAATTTGAGCGAGTGCTACAACGCCCGCATCTTGCCAGCTCAGGACAAACTGATCCTCACTATGTTCGTGATTATTATAATGGACATCATGTGTAGGATTGTTAAGAAACATGACAAGATGCCCGAGTCGACAGATCTATTGTGTCCTAAGACCACAAAAAAGCTTGTCAATCTATAACATACGACTCAAAATTGGTGTCCAACATCTGTAGGAGCTAATCGGTTTCAAGTCAGTGATGGTAATGAATGGTACGCAGTCGATATGGACGTGCCCACCTGTAAGTGTTACCCGTAGGAGCTGACTGGAACCTCATGCGTGCATGTCACCCTGTGCATCAATTTTATGAGGACTTCAGCTAAGGATTATGTGCATGTATGGTATCATCGAGACACAATTATGCTGATGTACTCCCACTTTGCCCAACCTATCAGTGGCCACCACATGGTGCCTGAAACAAACCAGGATCCAATTCTACCACTGGTAGTTAAGAGACTCCCAGGTCGGCTGTAACAACCCGATTTTTCGTAAATCCTTTAAAATGCGCTAAAATTTGAACTTTTGTAAAACCGTTGAAATCTCTTTTAAAACAGATCAGAGTGCGACGCTAAATCGGACCGCTACTAATCCTTCTTTAAACTTGTTATAAAAATCCAATTAATGAAGTGCGTAAGCGTTATAAAAATCTTTTGTTTAAAACGTTACGGAAGGGTAAATCATTTAAATGAAAGGACTAAACAATTAAATATTATTTATTACAACCGTTTTCTCTTCTCGCTCTAGCTTGACTACTCTAGCTTGACTAGCCATGAGTCTCGCGTATGCAAATCCCTCATCCCTGCTTCATTATCTGTTTAATATTTGTTCATCGTTATCATCATTTTCGCGTACAAGTACCTACACATACACCACAAGTAAATGGGCGAGGAGCTCCATGGTGGGAGCTGGAACCGAGAATGGAGATGGAGGCAGGAGCTGGGAGCTCTCTCTGGAGGTTGGCTGAGCTTCTGTTGGTGAGTTCCCTCCCTGTTTTGTTGAGAATACAACCCTGTTGCTTAGTTGATTTAATAACCTGTTGAGTTATACTTTGATTATGTGAATTAGTTGTTGTTGGTTGGTGTTTGAAATGTTGGTTTGTTAATAATCTGTTGGAAATGTTGGTTAGTTAATAATATGTTGAGTGTATGCTTAGTGATCTATTAGTATGAGTTTTCCAAGTTGTGATGTTGATTATGCACTCTATTGGTTGAAAATTTAAAAAGGATAATTGTATGTGATGTTGGGTTTTATACTCCGTTTTATTGTGAGTATTACATTTAATTTATTATAGATTTCAAATATGTTAGATAGGAACTCTGAATATTTAAATATATGGAAATGCTATGTTCGGATGGTGTTATTGTAACGACCTAGATTTTCGTAAATCCTTTAAAATGCGTAAAACTTAAAATTTTCTTTTTAAAGCAAAACATATCAGAGTGCGTCTAACCGGATCGCTACTGACTTTTCGTTAAACTAGTTATAAAATCTGATTTAATAAATTGTGCGAAATTGTAAAGGAAATCCTCGTCATGTAAAACATAGCGGAAGCGTGAATACAAAAATCTCGTTGTTTAGAACTTTGCGAAAGCATAAATCATTTAAATGAAAGAACTCAGTAATTAAATATTCTTTGAAAAACTTAATTAAATTACAACTGCTTATACTTCACTATCTTTACGTGTCTGGCCAGCTATGAGCATCCCTCGTGCAAACCCATCATCACTGTGTGCTATTGTTGTTCTTTATCTTCGTTACTCCTAGTCCGTTCAGTCCTTTACCTACAGTACCTACATCTACATCACAAGCACCTGTAAGTCTAAAAAGACTTAGTAAGGAAACAGAGAAAATGCATTATGCTTATGACTCTCTTTAGTTTATTTGGAATGGGGGCCACCCAAACCAATTCTTTCATTTACATTTTCTTTATTTATTTATTTATTTATTCATATTTCGAGCTGTAGATTAGAAGAACCCGTATGGGATGGTATAGTGGATCGGACCTAACCTCCTATGGATAACTAGGTCCCGTTTCCGATATGGTAATGGCATTTCCTAATTATCAGACTAGGACCGCTACCCCCATCCACCTCCTAACTTCTTTTTCTTTTCATTCCTTTCCTTTGTCTTTTCATTATCATTTTACTTTCCTCACTATGCATGTGAGTACTACCCCTTCGGAGTACTCCCTACTTTGTCTATTACATGATGCATGAACATACATTCTCATCTTAGCATGATGCATGATGCTTTATAGTATAACATTCATAGAAATTGAAGTACGCATATGAAAGAAAGTAACGATAACTGAAGACACATATAAAGAAAGTAAAGCACATAATAAAATAAAAGAACTGTGCACAACATAAAACAAGTCTAACATTAAGTCAAAACAGCAAATGAATAACAAGCTAAACATGCTCATGCTCAGAAAGAGAAGATGATTATTCTAATTCTTTAGTTGTTTAGCCTAATTAATTTCCTAGTCCCTTTACATGCATCCTACATTTATATTTCTAAGTCATTATTCTAATTGATTATCAACATGCTCCTACCTTGCTTTCATACCTTGATTCTAATTAACAAAGTATACTTGATTTAACAAGAAACACATACCAATAACATGTGATCATAATCACGATCTCAAACAATACTAAGAAAACAATAACAAAAGTGTTTTAAAACATTCATTCACTTAGTGATTGGACTCTTAACTCATGCTCATTTCATTCATTTCCTCTTCATTTTCTTTATCATTCTACTCTCAATTAAAGTAAAGTGTCGAATATGAAATTAAAGTGCGCATATAATCAAAATGGAACTATAACTGAAAGCAACTGTAAATGGAAACATATATATATAAAAGAAGGTAAAGTATGCATAAGGAAGGTAGAGCGTATAACCGAAGAAATAACTACGCATAGCAGAAAACAAGGACTACATCGAATTAAAATAGGCGAAGGCATATAAGTACGGTAAACGTGTAAGTAATTTATTTAATTAACTACATTAATTATCCTAAGCAATTCACATGCTCAACTCTAGATGATTGCTAATTAGTTATTCTAATCAGATTGACATGCTCATCTTACCAATCACTCTAATTAATTCTAGCTAAGTCACTTAATATGCTCATTGTTAATCTCCCTAATTAATTTAACATGCTCTTGTTAATTAATTTTCATTTAATATGCTAAACGTCTAGTTAATTAATGTAGATAGTTATATGTTCATGCTCATACAATTATATCAAAAACCATAAAATTAACATTTACAAGCTAAGTTTACTATCCCACAACTAGTTCATAATTCACATTTATAGAAAACATTGAAAATCTAAATAACTACAATGTTCGTGCATCTTAACTTCATAGACATTTTCCTTTCGTTTGTTCATTCCTTAGTTCTCAATAAATTACAGAGTGTTAACCGCCCACACTATTAAACAACTAACATTCACAAACCGATATTAGCAATGAGTAAACACACAATTATCATTAAAGCTATTGAACCTTTTCTAACAGCTAACCTTTAGAAAATTAACACACTCAGTAGCAACTCACAGAACATTCATAGAACCTAACCAGGAATTACAAAGCATTATTCACAAGCCAACAATCACAGAACACTAATTCTACATAACATTAGCAGCACTATTAATAACAAACTAACTCACCCACCCATACTTGTGGTGTAGGGCCTCAATGGCCAAAGCACCCAATTTTCCTTACCTTAAAACTTTATCGCGTCCTCGTATTTAATTGTTGTCCTTCTTCTCTTTTTGGTACCTTCACAAATTAGTAATACTTATAATTAATAATTATGGCTTGTAAGCTTCTTTACCCTGAATTACGTAGAAATCCTAGGAATCCTTTAATACCTAAACGAAACATAACATCCAACATAGGACAACCTCAGTTAAAGTCGTCCAATTGCATAGAGTATATATCTAATGTGCATAACACTTAACAACCAATACATCATAGAGAGGCACAATCCAACATGTTTCTATTTTCCACAATAAAAACAAAGAGCATGAACAATATGGCTTCTTCAAGATAATCCCTTTATCTTCTACTTATCATAGACAACACAAGATCTTCAACCAACATTACGTATATATATGTCAATGTTGTCAATACACAATTTCATCTCTAGGTAACAAAACACATCTAATTATCAATGTCCAACAATAAGTAAAGAAAGGTTCACTAATTATTCTTAACGAAGCATGGATCCAACTTCAACATTATTACCTTTTCTCCTAAATCATCCAACAGTTCACAGGTTCACGGTTATCTTGTACTATGACTACAGAGGAGAAATTTTACCAACAAAATATCCAAAGTTGTAGCTCACTTACGGTTCAGCATCTCCAACGGCATCGTGAACGCCTGCCTGCTCAACCAAAGCCGTCTAGACGTGTCGTCACCCACTCCTGATCAGTTTGCAAACAAGCCCGAGTATTAGATAACCTCCAGTTCGCAGGAAGAATCGGAAGCTCTCCAAAATTCACCCACAGCTGCCAGTGATAACCCGAATTCCTAATCAAGGAATCAAATTACAGAACACAATTAATCGGGACCCTTACCTCGATCAATCGCAGAGAGACAAATCGCAACACCAAGCCGACGCCTCGCACCGAACCAAACATCACAAAACCCAACGCCCAATCTGTCACGACCGGGAGGAGGGCCGAACAGAAACGCCGGGCCCAACGACCTGATCTTCGTAGAAGACCCAATCGCCCAACCCAAGGCTAATTAAATTGTTGCAGAAGACTTATATAAATACCCAGTCATAGCCCACTTATGATGGGCCACGGTCAGTATAGTGATTGTGAGATTAAAAATAATGCGAAAATAATAACTTAAGAATCCAAGTAACTACTGTGCATACAATCCAAGATAATCCAACAACCAAGTTTGGTATTTCTACAGTCATCCAAACTAAAGATTATACAATCATCCCGAATATTTCTAAACTATAAATAAAAGTTTAACAAGATGAAACCTATGAAATAGAATAAAGTCCCTACTCTGAATCTCACTCAGGTTTAATTAATCTTCTCTTTACCTGGGAAAAATAAGTCGATTGGGGTGAGTGACTAGCTAAGTATGGAATTTATACTAAATACTATGCATGTGTAAAACTTGTTTTACCTTTTCTTGAAAACTATGAGTTTCGCAAAATCATGCATATTTTAATAAAAACATTTAAATCCTTTTCGTCTCAAGGAAATCAGGCTCGAAGGCCTCCGACGAGATATTAAGAAAACATGATTGTATACATAGACAACTATATGTTAAAATACTCTCGTCATGTTTTATACCGGAAATCGTAGTCCGTGAAAAAGGAGGGTCACTCATGGATTCCTCCGAACAAATACACAGAAAGGGGGCCTTTAGCGCAAGCAACACCTCATGAGTCAGGAGGAAGAAAAATAACGGCAGTCTGTAGACCCGACCCGTCTTCCGGGGAGTCATGAGCAAATTCCGTCAACGACTCGCCCGTGATATATATATAAATGACGGCGGTCCGTAGACCCTACCCATCTTCCGAGGTGTCATGAGCAAATTCCATCAACGACACACCCGTGATTCCAGGGTGTCATGGGCAAATTCCGTCAACGACACACCTGTGGTATACCCTGATCAGGTTTTTCACACAGCGCGCAAACAAACCATCTCCACGCAGCAGGAGATGTACCCGGGATAACCTCCTGATACTTTGATGCCCGGACCGTTCAAAGTGCTAAGAGGATCTATCAATCCCGTAATAGTATCCAGTATATCACACAATGAAATCAGATGCACGAAAGTAAACGTGTAANCTCTCTCTCTCTCTCCTTTTATTTTTGCCTTCTTTTATTTAATCATATCCCATGTATTCATTTCCCTCTCAAATTGACTTTTCCCCCTTTTTCTTCCCTTTCTTCTCGCCTTTTCCTTCTCTTCCCTCCTCACTTTAATGCTTTAGTTTAATCCATTTCTCTACCTTACAATTAATTCCTTTTACTTTACTTTCTCTTTTTCTTTTGTGTTTTCTTTTCCAACTTTACCCTTGTCTCTCACTCTTTTTCAAACTCCTGTCGTGCACTTCTATTTTCTCATTTCCTTTGTCCATCCTATTTATTTGTATTTCCCATGTTCCTATATATATATATACACAGATATCATTATACATATGTATCACGTGTTAATTTATCCATCTCTAAATCTCAACTCATCCCAAACATCACCCAATAATATTGATCGTTCCAATTTAATTACCTAATTTCATTTCTTAAATAAATCTTCTATTCAGCAATTTTCCATTTCCACCAATTTGATCAATTGACCAAAATTTCACACGTGGTCGCTAAGCGACAAATCGAGTCAATTTTTCAATGTTATGACCAATTTTAACGCAAAAAATTTACATGTAGAATTTACTATCTTGAAAATTCTTGGATTTCCCACAATCAACGTTGTTCACAGCTCAGAACATCGAGTTCTCCGTCATCACATCCCCTTGTGATTTGTCTCTCGGAAAGATTCGTTGTTCGTCGATTCCATCGTCTGGAGTCTCGCCTTCGATCGACGAACAAAACCCCGAGTCGCACCGTCCCCCATCGATCTCTGCCTCTCGCTCCTCATTCTGATTTCGCTCCCTCTTTCTCGGTTTGTCTCTCACGACCGCCTCTCAAGCATTCTCTCGATCGCGTCTCCTACGATCGCCGCTCGTCTCTCTCTCGCCAAAAGCCAAGATAATCCATCTCTTCTTTATTGAGTTTGCCCCTCTCTCTATTTTCAGTTTTTAGAAATCACGAATTGAACTGCTTTGAAATCGCAGTCACCAGTGCACATTTATGTTTTTCTTTTCAAAATTTCAAATTCCTTATCTAATCATAATTAAGTAATTTAAATAAACATTTCTTTTATAATTTAATATTACAATATGTCGAATATACGTACAATATATTAGTCGACCAAAAACTCTAGCTCACGACTTATCCTAATGTCGATTATTATAAATCCAAATTTAAATTTTTTTAATTCCATCAATTAAATATTAATTATCATATGATAAATTTTCGTAATTTAATAATCTATCAATTACGTTCTTGGTAACACCCCGATAATTATTAATTAATTTGATTATTCCCAAATTACGCTCTAATTATATTTATTAAATTCTCATAAAAAATGGGGGTGTTACAGTTATGCATTTGATCATTATTGGCCTTGTTTTTGGTTGATTATGTGTTCTGTGATTTAGCTACCAATTATTGGATAATGATGGATGGTTATTGTGTTGAATTGGTGTTCTATTGTTTAGTTAGGAAATTCTGAATTTCTGTTGATCAATTGCTCTGTTGGATTGTCTGCCAAGTTGGTGTTGTTTTGTGATACTCTGTTTTGCTGGATGTGATGAATGGATTATAGAGCATGATAGAATAGATTTAATACTCTATTTTGGTAATTGGCTATATATGGATGTTGTTGTTGAGAAATTTTGTTATGCATTTGATTGAATATCTCTTGGACGTGGTTTGTGTTCTCTGTTTGGATGAATATCCTGTCTTGTAATGGTGTTAAATGGAAGAATCCTATTATATTGGAATATTCTAATTGGGTTGGAGGTTACTGCTCTGATGAATTAATTGAAAGCACTGATCATTGGTTATTTGCTAGGTTATGATCGTTGGGGTGCTTTCGTAATTGATGTTGTTTCTATCAATTAGAATTAGTTGTTGAGATGAAAATATGCTCTATTGATTATAGTTATGCAGCATTAAGTTACGTGTTGTGATTGTTACAACTGATAACGAGTTGAGACTTTTAATTGATTATTGAATTTGGACTCATTGTATGAATGACTATATTGAGATATAAGGAAATTGCTATGTGAAGCTTATCCGTGAATTATCGAATATTACGGATTTGTAATTTAGTTATAGCTTAATGTTCGTGGTATTGTTACAATAGAACGTTGATATGCTGGAATTGGTTAGTTAATCGTTTACGTTGCATGATCTATTGGTCTAATGTTTATGCTATTAATCTAATGTTTATGCTATTAATCTAATGTTTATGCTGGTTAATATCAAGTATAATGTATTGTGGGAACACTGTGAGACTTAAATGAGTATTTTGCACATTGATAAATGTTTTAAATGTTTGGACGATTCAACTGTTGTTTTGTTAAGAATGCATTGGTTGTTGTTGGATATCTACGGTTGTCTTGATTTGGGTTATGGATAATATATTATGAATATCAAAAGTTAAGCCGTACATTGATTGATAGTGGATGTTATTGGTTTCATACCCTTCTTGGTTATTAGTATAGGTCATCAGCTTTCTTCGGGTACTTATTATGTGGGTGATGTTAGGTACAAAGAAGAAGAGAAGAAGAATAACAACTAACGGCTATTGCGCGATAAAGTTTCAAGGTAAGGATTAAGGGGTGTTTTGGCCATTGAGGCCCTACACCACAAGTATGGGTGTGTGAGTTTAATGTTATTGTTAGTTAAATGCTTACTGTTAATTGATTATTACTGCTAGTTGATTAAGTAGGTTATTTGTCGTGAAATGCTTCTGTTAGCTATTGATAGTGCTACTAATGCTCTGTTAGAACATTTTGTGATTCCTGTTATTACTATTGTCAGTATGTTGTAGATTTTTGATAGCTCTAGGATATCCCCTTAATGATATTCTTCTTAATTGTGTGATATTGTTAGTTATTGCTGAGAAATAGAGAATGAGAAAGTGAAGAGAGAAATGGGTAAGGATGAGATAAGCATGAACGAACCAAAATTTCTTTTACTAATGTTGTTTATTTCCTTACATGTTGTTTTGGCGTGAGTACGTCGGTTTATTAGTTTACTCGCCTAATTAGTTGTTAAATAACAAACCTAAACATGTACACAATAAGAATAACATCAACATAAAATTAACTAAAGTGACCTAACTAAGTAGTACGTTTAAATATGATGTCTAACTAACTAACTGGTCATTTAATCCCCGAGAGCTTAACTAATTAATAGATGCTAATCACCTCAGCCTGGTTAACTAGTTGGGTAATGAATAATTAATTGACCATGTCAGCAAATCTAGGCATCTAATTAATTAGAATGATAATTATTAGCATGTTTAGCTTAGTTAGCATGTTAAATTGACTAAGTCATGCTATGCTTAACTTACTAATTCGAATGCACGATTCATTAACTATTTTAATCCCTTAACTAGATTAAGTAACTAAACATGGTTAATTAGCGAACATGCTAATCAGTAGACCTAAGCATGTAAATTGAACTAGGATTGATACTCGTAGCATGTAATTAATACAATGAATTACTTAGCATGTTCATTTAAGTAAGCATGTAATTAATTAGAATAATTAACTAGACATAGAACATATTAAATAATAAATAACTAGAGTAATTAATTAACAATAACCTGAACTTGAGTATGTAATTAATTAGGATAATTAATTAACATGATAAATGTAATTATTTCCTAAGCATGATAGTTAAATCAATTACTTTGCGCATTTATCGTACTTGTATGCATTTGTTGTTCCATTCGATTGTGCACAATTATTTCCTTCTAGTGCATGCTTACTTTCTTTATATGCAATTTAAATTCCAGTTACTTCTAGTTAATGCGCACTTCAATTATTATGAATGTTATGTAGTGAAGCATCATGCATCATATTAGGTTGAGAATGTATGAGCATGCATCATAATAATAGAGACTAATAGGGAGTGCCACCTTGGTGGTGGTATGCAAGCATGCATAAGTGAGGTCAAAAAGTTAAGAAAGGAAGAAGAAAGAAAAGGGAATTTGGAGTGGATGGGTAGCGGGTATAGTCTGTAAACTAGGTGTAGCCCCTCCCTCGAAGGGTACGAGAGTTCTACTTTACTTAGAAGATAAGAGAAAAGGCTAGATCCGTTACGCACTTGCATGAGAAAAACCTCCCAATTCCAGCTCGAAGTACGAGTATGGAATAATGTAATAATAGAATGGAATTATGGATCAAAAGGGATCAAAAGAAAAAGTAAAGTAATAAACGGACTAATGACTTAATGAAATGATTGGTTTGGGTGGCCCTTATTCCAAAATGGACTGAAGAGTGGCATTTATATGCATAGAACCCTTTTCCTTACTGAGCCATTAGGCTCACGTATTACTTGTGGTGTAGATGTAAGTAGTTGTACGTGGAACCAATGCACGAACTAGGAGTAGCAAAAAGAAAAGACGAATGGATAACATCAAAGCAGGGATGATGGATTCGCACGTGCAAGGGAGTTCGTGGCTGGCCAGGCACATAAAGAGGGTAAAAGAGAAACAATTTTTATTTAAGTTTAGTTTTCAAAGTTGTAATTAAATTAAGTAGTAAGTTGTATAAATAGCAGTATTTAAATCGGTTGCTACTTCTTCCGTTATTTAACCTTCCGTAATGTTTTACATTAATGGTTTTAATTTAACGCTTCCGCATAAGTTTTACTAAATGAGATTTTATAACGAGTTTTACGAATGGTCAGTAGTGATCCGGACTTAGGCTCTCTCTAATTTGGTTTCAAAAATAAATTTCAAATTTTCAGGCATTTCAAGGAATTACGAAAATTCGGGTCCTTACAACATCAGCCTCAAAAACGAAGAGTGCAGGAGGCGAACGAGCCCCGTAGCTACACGGTACTTAGTAGGAGACATGTTCCCATGACATGCCGTCATTGTCATGGTGTGGAAAATAATGTCCGCTCTTGTCAAGGGGGAGGCTTAACCGTTGTTGTGGCAAGTGGCAGTGGCAGAGCAAGACGCTCACAAGACACCTTCATAGGTTTTACCATTGTTGCTGATACATAAGAGCGTAGATTGTTACGCTTTCATACGTTCTTCTAACTATATGCTCTTTGTATGACATGGTATTGCGTTTGTGTTTTACGAGAGTCCGTCACCCCACACTCGCGTCCTTAACCATGGGGCTTCTATGAGTATTATTCCATTTGTTTATGTATTTGTTAGTATCCTAATTGTACATATGTAATACCCCTAATTTTATCATCATGAGTATAAGATTAAGATTTTATCATTTCAATGCTTAGTGAGTTGAATGTGTTGGAATTGTGATATGTGGTGTAAATTTTGAATATTATTGTGATATATTGATCAGCTTCTTTACAGATTCAAACTAAGGAAAAATAGTGGTCGCTCGGTGAACAATCGTCATAACGGACGTCCCTCATAACATAACGGATGTCCCTTATGACATATGCTTTAACACATGCTTTATTACTCAAGTTCCCTCAAGCATATTTCCTAATTTGTGGAGGTTCTTTCCATTCTTCTTGAAGGGGTTCTTTCTTCTTTCATCAAAGAAGGTGTATTCCAAATTTCAGATTGAAAGCTTATAAAACGAGGGAGTTATTGGCTTCAAAAGACAGACCGAGACAACGGACGATGGAAATCGCAGAAAGGACATCCTTTTTATTTCAAACGTTCGAATCTGTCTTATTTACCTTCAGCGATTGATGAGCCCTCGGTATAACGGATGTCCCTATCCCTATAATGGACATCCCCCACCAAAAAATGGACGGCCCTCGTCCTATAGGGGACGTCCCTCGCCCAAAAAAATAACATTCAAATTGCAACAAAAAAAACCAAAAAACAGAGATACCACAACCAAAACCAACAACCAATAACCAACAACAATCAAACAGAGATACAACATTCAAAAAAAAAACCAATAAACATGGATAAAAAATCTCAATTGAGCCACTTTTTTTAAGTTTTTCAATTCTTGTAGTTCTTTCAGTACTTGCAGTTTTTTTTTCCAAATTTTGCATTTGTTACATCTTTTGCAGTTGTTCCATCTTTTGCAGTTGTTGCCTGGTTGCCCCGAATATCAATGATCTTGAAGTGCAAGTCGGGGTTCATCTCGATATGAGTTGTGTGCTCATAAATGTCCTCCAATATGTGCAAGTCATGAAGGTGGAAGCCATAATACGGACACTGGGCAATCACAGACACCCCTAAAGGATGAGAGACTTAGAATTTACCATGTGCACAGCAATTGGGAGGCAAAATTAGTTTGTCACATCTTTCAAAAGTGCAGGGTGAGAAAATATACCAGATTTTATCTATCGGTGCCATGACAATTGCAATTGCCTCAGCAACATCACTTGGTACCCAGACTGTGTGCACTTCAATCGATGACAAGAAACATGTCTACTTCAAGTGTGACTGAAATTAAATCCATATATTATACGAGGAAAAAAGATTACATAAGTGAATACAAGTGCCTCACATGGATCCAACCAAGAGTCAGCAGTTCCTTCTTCATTTTATCCTTAAATATCTCCTCCTCATTCAATGCCATGCACTACATGTTAAGAACGTGATATATTTATTTATTTTTAATAACAGTGTCTTGTACATTGGTTAACCATTCTTAACCAGTCCAAACCTCCCAATTGCTTTGGATCGAGGAGGGTTGTTATTGAACAGACTTCTTTACTCTGAAAAATGACAACACGCCACACAATGTCTTCAGCTTACAATCAAAACTGAGAAAGACTTTCAAATCATATTGTTTCTTACCTTAGAGCAACAAAGTATAGCACACGTCGCCTTGTTGTTCTTGGTATTTGCCTATGCCAGTGTCGTGAACTTGTCCATCAATTTCATAGGCTGCAATGAAAAATCAATGTAAATGTAAATTCAACACATTGTACAAAACCAAATTACATTTTTCAAAAGTAAAGATGATACAACTTTAACAAAGTAAAGATTTTTGCTAGTAGATTTCTGTCGTGATGCTAATGGTTGTCCTTGTTGCTTTTCATAATAGACCTTGCTCCATGTGATTGGTGGTCCTTGTTGCCTTTTGCTCCATATGATAGAGTTGTCTAGTCCATCTGTAATGTTAAATCAAAAGATGCTTCACTGCTACTTTTGCTTTTTCTTTTCTAATTTTTCTTATTGGCACAGTAGTGGCACATGTGGTTAATTGCTACCGTCGATGGAGAACATGATGAACCAATGGAAGGGGATTAGAATATAACTTGAAAATAGGATGTTAAAGTGTTGAAGTATTGGAATATGTTGATCTTCGAAAGGTGGCTATATTTTGAACGGGTGATCGAAGGGTGGTTGAGGCTGCGGTCGATGATGGCATCCAAAAAATAGCGTAGATTAGCCTTTTGTTCGACGAACAACTGGGCGGTCGATGGGCAGACAATCTCGATCAATTGGAGCTCTTCTTTCCTTATTTTGGCCAAGATTCACTTTTCGAAGCTTGTAACTCCTTCGTTTTAGAATATTTGGAGATGAAATTTGGACCACTCTTTCTTGAATGAATAAGAAAAAGAACCCTTCAAGAACTTTGGAAATATTCCTAAAAAATTAGGAAATATGCTGAAAGCACTCCAGGTGATCGTATTTAACAAATATGAAAACTTATAACGTCGAAATGGATGCTTTGCTAATGATGACGCCTCTTGATGGTTGGACACCACTTCTCATAAACTTTCCTCAATGAGTAGGGTTGTGGATGCCAAAAAAAGAACTCACTCAACTTCAAGTGAGCTCAATCTTGTGATATTACTCACACAAGGATAGTTTGGATGTAACTCACCAAAGTGTTTGAAAAATGAATCTCTCAAATTTTGAAATAAGCAAAAGCTTTTTGTATTCAAATTCAAGTCCCTTAAACATGTACATAAGGTGGCGTTAAATAGCCAATTACAAACTATAAAATAATAGTAAACTAATTAGACAACAATAACTTTAATCAGCTCATATAATAAGTTGTCCGATTTTTTACTTAATTGAAACTAGGTTAATTAATATCATTTTTTCTTCCTCTCCTATTCTAGATGTATTTGGAAGCTAATCCATGTTGGTGCTTAGCCACTTGGTTGGTTTCTATGTAGAGATTTCCTTGGTCTCCAAGTTTGGACACTTGGACTTTCCTTATTCTTTGCTTTCTGTTCTTTGGGC
Source organism: Begonia loranthoides (assembly GCA_022433065.1). Classification (NCBI taxonomy): domain Eukaryota; kingdom Viridiplantae; phylum Streptophyta; class Magnoliopsida; order Cucurbitales; family Begoniaceae; genus Begonia; species Begonia loranthoides. The sequence goes on along the minus strand of CM039471.1, from coordinate 29,520,758 downwards.
CTTTAACATAGCAAATCAACTCCAAATTTAGTGATCCAACTCATTCTAGAAAGCTTAAGAAGTCAGCTACAATCTTTATGAAGCACATATATTGAAATGACATCATTGGGAATGTTAAAATAGTGAAACACGTGTTAGATAGAAGAAAGTAGACAGTTTTGAAAAGTCTTTCCATAAATCTTCCTTTGCTCTTGAACTTCCACCTATGCTTGACCTTGAATCTTTCCATGATAATATTTACAACTTGATTATGATAGAGTGGACCTGTAGTTGTAACATCCCAGTTATTCTTACAATTTAAAACACACAATTTGTGAAAACTTTTTCTTTTAAATCATAGCAGAAGACTTTTCGTTTGAAAACTAAATAAGAAGTGCATAAATAAACACTTTTTCGTTAAACTATTTATTACTTAAAACATATCATACTGTAAAACTTTAAAACATTGTAACAATAGAAGACTTGTATTTCTAATACCTAAAGAATTAAACATGATTTGAACATCTCCTTTATGTAACGAAATACTATAACGAAAGTTCATTTTTCAAAAACATTATTGCCAAACATTACATTTCTTTTTTAAACCTTTTAGCCTAACCAGCCACCAAGTCCACAACACACAAATGTCTCATAAATGACTGCTATCTTTGATCTTTTGCATACCTATGTCACAAGACCTAACTATGAGCCTAACGCTAAGTACGTAGTATAAAAGTAAAAACATACTCATGCAATACTATTCATCACACATATTTTCCTATTTTGTTTATCTGTCTTTTATTTCCTTTAATCATCTTTTTGTGTGAGACCAACCTCTTCAGTTTCCAAACTCACTCACCCGTTGGATGAGAGCAACCTTTTAAGTTTCCGAACTCATCCAAACAAGTTCTTTATAATTTGGGATGAGAGCAACCTCTTCAGTTTCTGAACTCACCCAAACATTTTCACTTCTGGTAAGCAGCTACGGCGTCAACCGAAAGCTTTGCTAGCGGTTGTACACATCAATGTACAACAATCGATTCCAATATCAATTGTGACAAACTAACAAACTCAAGCTATTCTCTTTGTATTTTTTTACTTAATTGTCTTTTACTGTTACTTATTCTATGACTCATTCTCACTTGAGAACAACCTTTTAAGTCTCCAAACTCACTTAGAAATTATCCCTTTATGTTTACGTTTATTTGTAATTCCGTTACGTTTGTACTTTCATGTGCATTAGGTTTAAAAAATTAGGTTGTTGGATGTTTATTAGAATTAGGTTCTTTTAATGATATGTTTAATAGTCGAGCATGCTTAGAGATTTTACACTGTATGTATTCATGAACATCATGCATCATGGTTTTCTAAACAATATGAAAATTGTTTACATGCATGATTTTGAAAAGGAAACTGAAATAGAATGAAAAGAGATAAATGTAAAAGAAATGAAATAAAACGGTGAGTTTGTTAGTTGGTCTTGAGATTGGCTAGCCAAAGGATATGTCAGACTGTTTATGCCTTAATGGCATAGTCACTAGTAAGCGGAGGTCGGAGCCCGAGCTTCATATTGGGCACAGTAGCTAGTAAAGCTTGCGGTTGTAGCTAGAGCTGCTTATTCTTGAGGGTAGTCGTTGTGCGAGCACAATAGCTAATAAGTGGTTCGGTTGGAGCCGAATCCTTTGTCACATATACGTCTCTGGACAAAGACTGGTACGAGCAGCCCAATGGTTAGTGAGTAATGGAGTTAACACTCGGTTTTAAAAGGAAAGGCTTACTCTGTTATTATAAAAGAAAAGTTTTAAATTTCACACTATTTTTAAAGAAAATAAAAACTGGGATGTTACAATTGCATACCCAAAGCTCAGAACAATTCACAGTTTCAACCCACGAGTTTTCTTGTCTGTAATCCCTTCTCTTCATGTCTTTCATTCCCTGAGACCTTCTTTTTCAACTCATGGCAAGCATCAGCAACACTTAATACCATTCATGTTCTCATGCACAACAAGCTCGACATCTCTCTTGCTCTCTCTCTCTCTCTCCAAATTTCTGCAGAGTACCCACCTTCATTTTCTTCTCTCAAACTCTCGTTCCTTCACTCCCAATATATAGTCCTCTTAATAATGTCTGTTTAACATCCGTGAAGATGGAAGGCCAAATGATGGCATCCTTTAATGCCCAGATGTGTTTAACGTCAATCCACTTCATCTTCAAATGTGTATAACACAGACCAGAAGCTTCCAGTGATGCGTTTCAGCTCCCAGGCAACAATTTAATTTGGTGATCGATCGATTCCTTGACCATGATCAACCGCCATGTTCATTTGATTAGTCACAAACCCATTTTTTAACACACCAGTCAACCGGTATTCATGGGAGATCAACCACCACACATTTTTTACCATCTGCCACTTAAAAATCAATATATGTGTATATATATTCATATTTATTTATATCGCCATTAATATATATATATATGATCTTATAACCTCATTATTAACTACTAATATTACTTCTCTTAATTCTAACTATCATTTTCTAACTCTTTAATTTATTCATGTGTCACATAAACAAACCTCATATCCAAAACTAGCACTAGATTCAATACACTCTTAAATGCAAATTCTAATATCTTCCATTATCTTTCATCTTCTCCAAAAATAATATTCACTAAATCCAAATATATATTTGGATATCAATATCACCTAAACGAAATTATACTATATATTTCACTATTCTTTCTTCACCTTTGCCCAAGTTAAATTCTAATAACTGATAAGAATCTTATTATTCTCAAGCTCTTAGTCCATACAATATCTAAATTACGTCCAAATATATTTTCTCTTTGACCAACACTTGAATTATCCAACTATCTATAATTTGTCCCTTAATAATCAAAGTATATATTCTATAACTCCTCTTCCACCTTATATTTATTAAATCCTATATACTCCAAAATATTATAAATCTTATAATTTCAACCTTATTATATCCAAGTGCATTTTGTCTTACTAATTCATTGACTACCAATCAGTCACTCAGTCTTGATGTCATCTTATCTAATTCCAAGTGTCATCAACCCATTCCCCAATAACCTTAATTCTTCCCTTAAACTACTTAGGAACATAACATGGTATCATAATTCACTTATTCCAAATACGTTTCTCGTGACCAATATCTTCAAATTGTCCAACTGAGCTCCTATCATCCCAAAGTCATCACATAAGCCTTGTGCTTAGCTCAACAAAAATTCGGGATACTACAGTAGTCCATCAAAACCTGTTGACAATATCTTTTGAACTTTGGCAATGGTTGGAGGAGGGGATGGTTACCTAATGATAAGAGCCCTGCACAATTGTAAAACATTGTTAATTAGTAGTACTATTGCATATATGGAAAGTGCATGTAAGCTAAAAGACATACTTTGATCTGTTCGGACCATCATCGGACAATGTAGGAGAAGCTGATGGAGGAGCTGCTTGGGCTGCTGGAGGAGCTAACTGGGCTTCTTTCATTTAAAGTACAGTGGCTTGAATCTTGTCAAGTTTCCTCTCCTGTCTCTCCAACTTGGCGACAAGCCATTGCCACCTCTCCTCACGGATTAGCACGTAGGACGAGGGCTGAGGAGGGGGAGGTGCATTGTCTACTATGGGATGAAAAAAATTGTCCTCCACCTCCACGTGATCAGACAGTTGTGCATCCAACGTTTACAGAATTAGCGCATTGAACGTTGAAGGAGGAGGTGTAGCTAGCATTGATGGCAATTGTGCAGCTGACTTTGACGGAGGAGATGCAGCCAACATGGAAGGAGAATGAGCAGGTTAGTGGAGGGAGTGTCCGCTCCTTTGAATACCCACTCCCCTCCTACTTTATGCAGTCCCATCCGAGCCAATGTCACTTGATTGTACAAGTCAGTGCCTTTTCATTGGTTCGTCGCTCCTTGGGAGGGACAGCCAACCCGCTACTATCAACGATATGCTGAATGAGCCAATTATAGGAGAGATTCTTTCTTAGACTCTTCAGGATTACCTTCCTTTGATTAATAATGACATAGGCAACGTTGAATCTCTTCCCATTGTAGAGCTTCTCCATCACATAGAGATCCATGTAGCTGACATGGTCTCTCAGTCCATCATGAGGCAAAACTGTGTTGGTGATCATGTGATGGATGACTCTTTAGCATTTAGGACCTTTGATTTGGGCTGGGAGTAAGATTTAATGGCTTCAGGATTGCGAGCCATTGCTTCAGCAATGCTAGACCTTCTCCTGTTTTACAACATCTAGGTCCTTCGATCCATGTAAATACTCCTCTATCAGCTCCTCCATGGATCATCTAATAAGCTTTTAACTCCTTAAGAGTTAGCCTAAACTGTTTCCCATATACAAATTTCCTCAGCTTAGTAGGGTTGTCCAACTCCAAATTTACATAAAATAATTTCACAACTCTCTCATAATAATGACCCCCCATCATGCACAATCCATGGAGACCAATGCTTTCAAACATTTCTTTTAATCCAAAGTCTACAAACGCATTGAAATCTACCCTCCTAGATATAATTACGGCATGGGGTATAATGTCATTATCTTACAGTTGTTTGGAGGAGGCTGAGCTGAACACCATGGGTTGTGCCTCTGAGACACGTGTGATAAACCTGCAGGCTTGGAGGGAGCCACTTTACACTTCTTTGACACTTGCACCGCCTTTGACGCCATTTTTCACTTCAACAAATGTGAGGATAGATATCGGAAGTTCGAGTTGGTTAGGGAAAGACGAAATTTCTTTCGGCAATAGCTAGGGCAAGGGATGTCCTTCACAATTATGTAGGCAGATTTGCGTCCGTCGATAGGAGAAACGTTATCATTTAGCATTCAGAAAAGGACATTTAGTTTAAAACAGACATCCCTCATATTAAGAAGGATGTCCGTTATGGCCTGAACGACACCGTCTTCAGACGATATGTGTCTATTGTGGGCATAACGACGTAGTGTTGGTTGAGGGACATTCGTTTATGGATGAGAGACATCCGATATATGAAGAGGGACATCCGTCTTAATTGAGGGAATTCGCGCCTTTTAAAAATCTGTGTGCCTTACACGTGACCCTGTAACTGAAAATAATAGGCTTCACAACACCCCTTAAACACTAACACCTTGATTTTATCTTCTACTTTCTCTTCCAAAATTTCCAAACATAGAGTATATATTTTATGGGCCGACCAAACCGTAATCACCAACAGATTTTTATCAACGCAGATGACCTTGTAATTAAACAAGCTTCCATTCCCAATATTCCACCGGCAGTAAATTCAACCAAAGTAGATAATCCATTTCATTAAGCCAACACTTCTCTCAGCTTAGCATTACATATATATGTACATATAGATGACATGGCATGGTTATTAAACAACCAAAGCATTTCTACAACTAACAGAGCATTTAACAAGGCAGCAATTATAGCACATAAGCACAATAGTGCCACTGTGATCATCAATCCAACAACCTCATCCAACAATACAGTAATATACATGGCCAATAACCAAATAACACTAACCAAGCACATTTATTAAATCTGTAATTTAGCATGGAGCATCTATTTGAAATATTCCTCCCAGATCATTAACAGGGAAATTAACATTTTCTATGTAAAAATCATAATAGACAGATGACACTTATCCAAATATTCTTCAAAAAAATTCATCCAAGTATAGAAGGAAGGAATTAAAATGCAAAACAAACAATATCACTCAAGACAGAACCCAAGATTGAACACAATCAGCAGAACATATCCCAAAAACACACTGTGAACATCAAACCCAACAGGATAATATATCCAACCACTAAGTATAAACATCGAAGCTGAACATACAGAGACAATTCCCAGCATACAAATACAAAAATCCAATCGACATGGCATATCTCATCCAAACTAACATTTATTTCCATAAAATTCATAAAACCATGAAGATGATCAAAGCGTTACCTGAAGAACCGAAGAACACCCGAGGAGCAGGACCACGTGAGGACAAACCCTCCGTTCCTTCTTCCTCTTCGCCATTGTCATTCACCACTCAATACCAGTTCGACCATCCCCAAACAACACAGAAATGCAGAATTGCCTTGAAGCTCACATCAATCGAAAAACAGAAGAAGAACATATCACAATCCAATCGATTCATATAGCTCCGCATTGGAGGCTGAGAAATCCAAAATTTGCAGAAGCCTTACCTCATGGAGAAGGCTACCATAACCGATAGCAAGCCTCAGACCCGAACACCCTAAAGGAGAAGAGAATGAAACAGTCCGCTGGAGCTAACACTTGAGCCTCCTTTCCCAGTCGCTCACCCACAAGAGGGAATTTCTTCCATTCCTAACTCCGTAGTGGCACTCTCTCTCACAGTATTTATACACAGACAACTAGGGTTAAAAGGGGTGAAATGCGTATCCTATGATTCAGGGCGACGGATGTAACACCCCTATAATTTTAAAGTGAATAATTATAATTATCGGAGTATTACAAATGATATATTCTTACAAAATTTTATTTATTGAGATTAAATCAAATATATCGTAATAAATATTAAACTAACTAACTTAGTTTATAATATTTAGAATTTATTATAAGTGTTGTAACTTAAACATTAATTTCATTATTTTATATTAAGAAATTAATTAGAGATTTGAAAGGATAAGATGGAAACTATGAACTAATGAGTATTTTAAAGTTAATGATTAAATTATATTAACTTAAATTTAGATTAATTAATTAATTTAATAATTTTAGGGATTAATTTAAATCGCACTCAACCATTTTCCGAAGAAATAGGAAGGAGAGGAGAAACGTCTGTAGAGATCTCGGCCATTTCGCATTTACATAGAGATCAAAGGAGAGATTTTCGCCCTCACCTATTTTCAGATCTGGAGAACAAATTTAGAGAGAAAAAGAGAGGGGGCGACCA
>CM039471.1:29490280-29513341 GCA_022433065.1 Begonia loranthoides | reverse complement strand
CTAGAGTAGGGCACTCAGCATTCTACTCTCTACCACAGCCATACTACATGGCTAATTTGTCTCCTTATCGGCTTAGAGAACACGCCCAGAAGAAAAATGAACCACAAGCTTGACCATGGCCTTCGGCCTTTCCAGTTTGAACAACCAGTTCGCCCCATGACCAGAGGCATCACCGGCAGCACCAGGCTTCTCCAAGCATTGCCGTTGCCGTCATCTCATCGTCGCCACCTATCGCCAAGCATCACCAGGAACGACAGAGCATTGCCGCTCTTTGCAACCCGACGCTCAATCGTCGCTGCCGCTGCTTGCTCTACCACCCGTCGCGAAGGAGCCGCCCAAGCTCGAGCTTCGCCAGACCAGTCACCGTCTTGCCGCTCACCGGCGCTCCTCGCTCACCGGCACGGGGTCCCCGTCCCTATTCGTCTCTCGTTCTCCCTGTCTCTCCCGCTCTCTTTTCTCCCTCCCTCACTTTTCGCATTTTTAGCTCTCCCTCCAGTGAACCGATTGAAACAAGTTCCTCTTAGTGAACCGGTTCGGTTCATCTTTCACCCACCTCTTCTTTCATTTAAATCCCCTTTAAATTATTTAAATAAATTAATTAATTTATTAAATCCCCTTAATTTTCATTAATTTAATCTCTTTAAATTGTAAATCCTAATTTATTATAGGGAAAATGACAAATCAACAATCATGGTTTTCAGTCAATAACAAGTCAACCACTGTGGTATATTTGCTAACAAGTTAACCACTAACGTATGAGAAATTGACAAATCCAACATCACACTCAAGTTAACCCAGGCAAAACTGTCTAGACACCGCAAACAAGTGCCTGGACGCCACCCAGGCAAAACTGCCTGGACGCCGTTGGTTTGCGGCGTCCAGGCAAAGAAGGAAGCTTGGACGCCGCTGGTTTGTGGTGTCCAGGGAAAGAAAAGCCTGCACGCCACAAACCAGCGCCGTCCGGCGTCCAGGCAAAGAAGGAAGCCTGGACTCCGCTGGTTTGCGGCGTCCAGGCAAAGAAAAAGCCTGGATGCCACAAACCAGCGGCCTCCAGGTAAAGAAGGAAGCCTGGATGCCGCTGGTTTGTGGCGTCCAGGCAAAGAAAAAGCCTTGACGCCACAAACCAGCGGCGTCCAGGAAAAGAAGCAAGCCTGGACGCGGGCGTCTTTGGAGCTCTCTATTTGTTATGCATGGCGTTCTTGATCAATTGTGTTTCATGGTTACTTCGAATTCGTTATGTATATGTTTTACGAATGTAATGTTTTTATTGGTTTTTTGACCTCTGCACCTTCAAAGTAGCATAACTTTTGCTACGGATGTCGGAATTGGGCGCAGAAGGTATCAAATCGAAGCTCTCTTAGAGCTCTATAATTGTCATAGGATGAACCCCATGACCGCCTTTCTCAGCCCCAAAGTCAATCGTTTAAGCCCTCAAATTTGTGATCAAACATTTGCTTAGTCTGGAAAAATGTTTGATCGCAAATTTGAGGGCTTAAATGATTGATTTTAGAGTTGAAAAATGCGGTCATGGAGTGTATCCTATTATGATTATAGAGCTCTGAGAGAGCTTTGATTTGATACCTTCTGCGCCCAATTCCGACATCCGTAGCAAAAGTTATGCTACTTTGAAGGTGCAGAGGTCAAAAAACCAATAAAAACATTGCGACATGGATGTGAATGATTTCTTGTTCATATAATGAATACTACAGTGAAAGTTGATACCAAAGTTGAAAATATAAAAGTCATTCGGGAATTTCCTAGTGTTTTCTTGGATGATCCCGTTAGAGAAATTGACTTTAAAATAGACTTACAATCTGGTGCAGAACCAATTGCAAAGAATCCATATCGAATGGTACCTGTAGAACTATGAGAGTTAAAGACTCAACTGAAGGAGTTAGTTCAAAAAGGGTTTATTCATCCGAGTTTCTCACGATGGGGAGCTCTAGTATTATTCGTGAAAACGAAAGATGGATCATTACGCCCTTTACCTCATATTGATGATTTATTCGATCAACTCAATGGTGCCTGCGTTTTTTCCATGATTGATCTTCGATCAGGATATTTATCAATTACGAGTAAAGCAAGATGATATTCCAAAAATGGCTTTTTGAACCAAATATGGACATTACGAGTTTATGGTGATGTCGTTCAGTTTAACAAATGCTCCTGCTGCTTTTATGGATCTGATGCATCGAATTTTCAAAGATTATTTGGACAAGTTTATAGTCTTTTTCATTGACGATATTCTTGTTTATTCTCGATCTGAAGAAGAACATGTTGAGCACTTACGAATCACTTTGAATATTCTCAAGCAGCATCAGTTATATGCAAAATTTTTGAAGTGTGATTTCTAGTTAAAGGAAGTTTGTTTCCTTGGTCACGTAGGCTATGGATCTTGCAAAAATCCAAGCACTTGTGGAATGGAACAACCAAGAAGTGTAAGAGATGTTCAAAATTTTCTTGGCTTGGCTGGATATTACCGACGTTTCATTGAGGGATTTTCAAAGATTGTTGTACCTCTTACTAGGTTAACCAAGAAGAAAATGCGATTATTGTGGTCTGATGACTGTGAGAAAAGCTTTCAGAAACTCAAACGTCGATTAACAAATGCACATGTATTAACCTTGCCTGTTGAGAATGAAAATTTTAGTATATATTGTGACGCATCTAGACGTGGGCTTGGCGGAGTATTGATGCAACAAGGAAAAGTGATCGCTTATGCTTCCAGGCAGCTCAAGCCACACAAGATTAATTATCCGACACATGATCTTGAACTTCCTGCCGTGGTATTCACACTGAAGCTCTAGGACAGCGTTGTGAGATATTTACAGATCACAAGAGTCTGAAGGACATCTTTACACAGAAGGAATTAAATATGAGGTAGAGATGCTGGCTCGAATTTGTAAAAGATTACGATTGCGAGATTAAATATTACCTTGACAAAGCAAATGTGGTAGCAGATGCATTAAGTCGTAAGCTTGCAGTGATGAATATAACATGTCAGGAAATGCCAGCTGGATTAATGAAAGATATGCAAGAACTTGATGTGTAGTTAATTCTGGAATATGTAGTAGATATTTTGTCTGTCTTGATCTTCAACCAACTATTCTAGAGAGAATAAAAGAAGCTCAGATGAAGGATACTTTTTGTGAAAACTTCAAACTTAATCCAACTCTACCTGAGTTTTGCTATTACTCTTTATCGACTGATGGTATTGTAAAATACAAGGATAGATGGTATGTTCCCAAAATTCTGTTGTAAATAGGAATTATGAAAGAGGCACATTCATCCAGTTATTTGATTCATCCTGGATGTAATAAGATGTATAAACACCTTCGAAAGCATTATTACTGGCCAAGAATGAAGGTTACTATTGCCTTCTATGTGACCCATTGTGAGATTTGTCAACAAGTAAAAGCTGAGCATCAACGGCCTGGTGGCGTGCTTCAACCACTGCCTATACCATAGTGGAAATGAGAACATATCTCTATGGATGTTTGCCAAGGTCAGTAAACACTCATGACGCAATATGGGTCATTGTTGACAGGTTGACGAAAGTTGCTCATTTCTTGCTTGTTCGTATGACATTTACAAATGACACAGTTTGCAGAACTGTATGTGAAAGAGATTATACGACTTCATGGTACTCCTGTATCGATTGTGTCTGATCGTGATACTCGATTTACATCGATGTTTTGGAGAAGTGTAAATAAGGCCATGGGTACTGATTTGACAATGAGTACAGCCTTTCATCCTCAAACTGATGGGCAAAGTGAGCGAACAATCCAAATACTCGAAGATATGTTGCGTGCTTGTATTCTAGAGTATCATGGCGGATGGGAACAGATCTTACCGTTAGCCGGATTTGCTTATAATAATAGTTATCAACCAACCATCGGTATGGCTCCTTATGAAGCATGATACAGAAGAAGATGCCGCACTCCTCTCCCCTGGAGTGAAGTTGGGGAAGATAAGTATTTTGGACATGATATGGTTCAATAGAATACGGACACTGTGGCTCTTATTCATGAACATATGAAAGCTGCTCAAGATCGTCAAAAGAGTTATGCAGATAATCGTCGATGAGATTTGGAATTTGCTGTTGGTGATCATGTTTGTTTAAAATTATCACCATTCAAAGGAGTTATGCGATTTGGACATAAAGGCAAATTAAATTTGCATTGTATTAGGCCCTTTGAAATCATGGAACGTATTGGTAACGTGGCATATCGATTACATCTACCAGAAACTATGTCAGGTGTACATGATGTATTTCATGTCTCTATGTTGTGCAAGTGCCTTGGTTGTGCCACTCCTTTTCGACCCGAAGAACAAATTCGGGTGCATACTAATATGAGTTATGAAGAAAAGCCACTTTGTATTCTGGATTATAGTGTAAAGAGACTAAGGAATAAAGAAGTCTCTCTCGTAAAAGTTTTATGGCAAAATCAAGTGAATGAAGAAGAGACCACGTGGGAGAGACAAGACGACATGGAAACTCGGTATCCAGAGTTATTCCAGAACTAAATTTTGGGGACAAAATTTTTGTAAGGTCCCAAAAATATGAAAAAAAAAATACTGTAAATCCATATATTACATTGTAATAGGATTTAATAATGTAATAACATGGTTATGGAATGTGGCAATTAAATTGTAGTTTAAAAAGTTAAAGAAAAAAATTCAAAATTGGGAGTTTAGGACGATTGGGGATGACATTTGGCGTCCTAAACGCTGATTTATCAAAGTGCGGATGCTGATCTATCAAAGTATGGACGCTGATGGACTCTGCGGACGGTAACAGTGTCATCCGTTTTCAATCTGTCAGATTCTGGAACAATTTGGACTGGTGCGGACGATTACGACAGCAAAAACTTGGCGTCCGAATGAATCTGTAATAAATTATGGAGAATTTGGACGATGCGGACGTGTCATGCGGATGCCTCCTGGCATCCAAATAAGCTATGCTGATGGTACGGACGAAGGATTGGGGACGCATTTTCTCGTCCCAAAAGTGATTGCAGATGATACTGCTGACGACACACTATGTCCGGAAGGTTAAAATTGTCCGAAAAACCTTTTTTTAAATCTGGTGTCTCTCTCCTTTCTCGTCATTTTTCTCTAGATTTATAAGAGGAAGACACATTCAGGAGGTGAGAAAAAGGGATGGGGGTGGCTTTCGCTCAATGGACCTTTCCCCTTTGGAGTGGAGGTTATTCCACGCAGCTACTTTCCGTTTCAGCTTCTTCTATCTTGATTTCTCTATAAATGAAGCTGTAGGGACGAATTGGGCAAATGCTGTTACAAGGTTGGGTGCAAGTTGTCATTTACCAGGAAGAATTGGTAAGATTTGTTCATTTCTGTGAGGTATGTAGGAAGGTGTATTCTTTGATACCTAAGTTTTGTTTGTTTCTCTTGCAAGTTGAAGTGTATGTTGTTGGAAAGAGTAGCTCGTTCCTTTGAACAACTGTTAACCCTTGATAACTCTTGAAAGCTTGAAAGAGGTAAGAATTAGGATGATGTGTGGCCAGTGGAGGCCTACATTACGGGGTTATGCATGTTTTGTGACTATTATAAGTTGAACTGTCGTTCATATTATCTTCATGAACAAGTGTTAAATCCTGAATTTTTGTTAAGTGTATTAAGTTGTTGTTATTGTTGGATTATCCTCAACGTGATATAGTTAGTGGAAGATGGTTGGATTATGTGCAAGATATAGACAAATTGCAAGCATAATTGATGTTGATGTGAGATATATATTGAACTATCATTAAAGAATTGTTTGTGAGAAGTACTCTAAAGTAAAGTGGATAAGTTGTTGTTTACATTATTCTCTTGGAAAAACTAGAGTAATGGAAGAATTATGGATCATGGAAAATGTTGGTTATGTTATGTTACATATTGTTCTTCCATGCCATGTTAATAAACTCAATACAATTAGGATAATCTTATGAATTGTAATTGTGATGTTCTTCTTACTTAAAAACAGGGATAGTTCTTTTTATTCAAAAGCATGTGAAGCTGTTGTGAATTGTAATGTTCCTTTTATTCAATTTATTGACATACATGCATCATGCTAGGGATTATGAAATTGCTCATGTTGTGTGACATATCAATCTATTTAAATAGGGATGTGGGGGTTTGGGAAATTAATGATGACCCATTAGGTCCATGTTGGATGGACTAGAGAGCCTTAGATCCATGTTGGATGGATTATGATAGGCTCCAAGGATCACTAAGAGCACAAAATAGAAATCTGTCCCGAAATTTGTAATAATCTGAACCAGTAACGCTAAAACAGAATTAACTCCCAAATTCCCACGTGAACTTGGGCTGAAACTTGGAGGTCACAAACTTAACACATTCAAATAAATCGTGTCAAAAATTCATTACAAAATCCACTCTGGATCTCCACTTATGGCCGAATCAACAGAACTCAAAAACTAGGGCTTCTCCTGGACTGATTTGGCGACCAGAATTAAAACAGAGAGATCTCACTCCATATAAATCCAATATTTACCAAATTCGGCAGGCAACAACTTCACTCAATATAGAATAAATCTCTAGAAGAAACAAACTAAAGGATAGCACACGGACCTCAAAACAGAGCCTCAACAGAGTGTTTCCAGCAGTTCAAATAAAAAAAAAAACAGATTCAGCGGCATGAAATAAATTCATAGAAATTCAACTTCCACTTGGATATCACGAACAACCCTTCAAGAGCTCATAGACATTCAATCAAGAAACAAATAGATACCAAGAGAACCAGATCTAACATAAAAACCACCAAAGAAATAGATGAAATCCGAGGAGTCTGTGAATCTCCTAATGAGAGGGACGACTTGAGGTTTTCCGAGAAACAAACACTCTTCAAGGGGTGGAAACCTACTTCTATCTCCACTGCACAATCCACACCTTGAAGATGAGGTATTGGAAGAGATAGTATCCCAAAAATGCAAGGCCAAGAGGCTTCAAGAATGCCTTACAAGGGTGATGGAGGAATCGGCGCTAAGGAGAGGGAGGCCGCAGGTTTCTTCTTTCAAAAGAGAACCTAATTTTCTATTTCAACCAAAATTGCTCCTTCCTTTCAAAAGAGGGTATATAAAACCCTAGTGTTTACAAAATAGGTCAAAAGACCAAATTACCCTTATGAAGAAATTTCGGCATGAGGGCGTGGTTTACATGCAAACCGCACACCCCTCTAACTCTTAAACAAAACCAAACAACAAAATGGAAAAAACAAATAAAGGTTTCCAGAACAAGTCTACTACTAATTCATCAATAAGAAAATCAAATGATACTAATAATCTTAGAGCCCTCACCCTTTCATAGGCTCTTTGGAAACAGAATTGATGTATTATAAGTTTGGTTGTGCTTGCTCCCATGTAATCATGTGGAACGGAACTCCTTTGTCTTCATCAGATATCTCTTTCAAAGAATCCCAAATTCTGACATTTCCTGCAAAATAAAAACGAGTTAGAAAATAAAGGAGCCCTTGGCTCGGGCTCAAGCGATAGGAACTTGGGGCACATCAGATTAGAAACATTAGGGCCACGTTGGATGGATTAGAAAGCCTTAGATCCATGTTGGATGGATTTGAAGAAGGCTCACTATTTCCTGTTATTGAAATCCCCAATGTTCTCGTAACAAAGGAGTGTATACGGCTTGGGAAACCCTTGATATATATATATTTCTTTTGAGTGAGCGGATTTTCTCATGGTCCCACGGTGTTTGTCATGTATACACTCTCAGCTTAATTGCATTGTGTGGTCATACATTGCATTACATTCTAATTCTTGTGGAGCATTAGGCTCATTGTTTTCCCCCGTGATGTAGGTAATGTGTTGGATGACAACAATAATGTGGAGGCGGTATTCTAGGACGATGTTTTGGATTATCAGCCATTTTGACCTGTTGGTTGTGGTCCAACACAGATGGATATTGATAGTATGATGTGGGAATTATGACATGATAGAAGTTTCACAGATAGACTTTGATATTTTGATATGGGATAACTGATAGAATGGGACTGGGAAAAATATGTATTTTTCTAATACTAGTAGGCTAACTATAAACTTTTGAAAATGTAAACGGACTGCTCTGAAAACTTTAATGGTAAATGGTTAGTGTTTTGGAAATCATTTTATAACAAGTTGCGCGATTTACTCTGATAGTCTACGTTGTTTGTGAAAAATGAAGCGAAAAATTTATAACCATTTTCAAAATAGTAATTAAAATAATGGGGTAAAAATAAGGGATGTAACAAACGCTCTACTAACTCAACAACCAAATCACAATTATTTCCAAATGAAACTTGCATAAATAATATTTGCATTACATTCTTAATGTTTCCAAATACCAAATCTTGATCCAAAATTTGATTCAGTAACATAAATTACAGATACTATGTAACACGCTTCACATACATACGACCCTAGAGACACACTTTTTACTCACATCCAACGAGATTGAAGTTACTTTGTTGCATGATGCACGAACGGGAGGGGTTTGGATTGAACCTATATATATGATGATGATGGATTGATAGTCGGTGGACGTCCTTTCCTTAGTTGAATTAGGAAAGTATTCTCGACTACGCTTGAATCTTACTTGAATTGAACTTAGGAAAGTTCAATGAACTTCCAAGCTCTCTTTTTGAAAAAAGAATATGAATGAATAAAAGGATTACTTTTAGAAAGTAACCTTAGGATAGTTCTCACGTGATATGACTCACACGATGAGGATTTTGGATATAACTCACCAAAAGGGCTTGAAAGAGGAATCACTTCAATTTCAAGATTAGCAAAAGCTAGTTTGTATTAAACTCTCAACTGTGTAAAACGTAAGACTAGGTAGCTTTATATAGCATTTTGCAAACATAAATTAGGAAACTAAAAGAAAATAGAAACCCTAAAAAAAATAGGAAACTAAAAAAATAAGAAATCTTCTAAAAATTTTCTAAGAAATCTTCTGAAATCTTCTAAAATCTTTAGCTTGCTTTATCTTCAAGGAAGATGATATCTTTGGTATCTTTCCTTCCTTTAATTCTGCCTTCAAGATCATTTTGTTGTGATTCTCGGCCGATTTGGAAAGTTTCCTTAATCTTCGACTTGATATCTTTTGAATTACTTCTTATCTTTCAAGTATGTCGTCTTGGACTTCTTTCCATTGTAGTAAGTGAATGGGCTTCCCTTGATCTTCATGGGTTTGGGCCTTTGCTCTTGTCGTTGGGCCTAGTTGAAACTGTCCACTTGGATGGTTTCCATATCTTGATTTTCCTTGGTCTCCAAGTTTGGAAACTTGGACTTTCCTTAACTTTTTCTCTTTGTTCTATGGGCTTTTGACATAGCAAATGGATTCCGAATTTAACGATCCAAAATGTTATAGAAAGCTTAGGAAGTAAGCTATAATCTTTATTTAAGTTCTTCTTGAATTGACATCATCTTGAATGTCAAAATAGTCATATACTCATCGGAGGTCAAAGAAAGACAGTTTTTGGAAAGTCTTTCCATTTCTCTTTCATTGCTCTTGAACTTTCACCTAAGCTTGACCTTGAATAACTTTATGATATTCTTTGAGGCTTGATTAATAATAGAATGGTTCCATTTTACATCACTGCAACTTTTATTGGCTTCCTTCCCAACATGGGATAGTTTTTTACCAGATGTCCCATCTTGCCACATTTAAAACACTATCTGGTGATGACTTTACACTCCCCAAAATGATTTTTTTGATAATTTGAATATGATCCAACATGAAGAACCTTAACCAACGTAGTGTCTAACTCCTTCTGCACCAGCTTGTCCTTCATATACTGATCTTCATTATCAAGCATTCTCTTAATTCCACCAAATGTGTCCACTTCTTCCCACGCGTGTAGAAAAATTTTTACAACAGAGTCATCTTGCTTCGAAATCCGATCCTTAATTTCTTCAATGTTCAAAGCTTTTGATACCACATCCGAGTAATCAACATCTTGAGTTCCTACTACCAGAACACCTTCGAAAATCTCTGCCTTAAGTCTTCGCACAAAGTGGTGTACCTTATGCTTATTATTGCTCACCAGATGCAAGGCGAACCGCGATAACACCTCAAACTTATGCACATATTCCAAAACTGATCCTTCTTGTCATAGCTGAGTAAACTCTACCAAGTTCTTCGTCCTTGTTGAGTGGTTGAAATAATTGTCATAGAAAATCTTCTTGAACTCTGTCCACGTCATTATAGCCATGTCCTTGGTTATCTTGATTGAGTCCCACCAAAATCTCGCATCGTGAACCAACATGAACACGACACATGCTACCCTTTCCTCTTCTTTTCTCTTAGCATATGCAAACATGTCCTCCAAAGTTCTAATCCATTCTTCTGCACCGACGGGGTCCATAGTATCTCTGTGAAACTGAGGTGGTCATAGTCGTTACAATTTTTCCCAACTTATATCGTACTGCTTAGCCATTCACTGCTCCATGGCCTATTCGTTACACGCGCAATTTTTCCTATGAGCTTCTCCAAGTTTTGAGACTGTCATTCCAACTGATGAGATTTTTGTTCCACTAACGTCGTCAATCAGTTGATCGTTTCATTCACAACATTCGTATCTCTATCTTACCCAATCGCTCGTCGTCTTCTAGCCATGATACCTTGTGTCGCAGGATAAAATAAATTTTAACTTAGAAAAATAAATCTACTAACTTACTCATAGTTGATGGAGTATTTCCAAGTCAAAGCTTGTGCTGGTAGGCAGTCCACATAATCAATTTTAAAATTCGGGAGCTCTGATACCAACTGTAATAACCCTGTTTTTATTACCTTTAAAAATCTTGTGAAATTTTAAACTTTTATGCAACAACTGAAATCTTTATTAAAAATTTTAAGTTAACATTAGCGTACTTTTCTTAAAACTTGATCGTTAAAAAATCTTTTCTTAAACTCGTTACTTAAATCATTATTAATAGTGGAAGACTTTATTTATAAAATCTTTTTCCTCAAATTAAAGCGGAAGCATAAATCATTTTATAACGGAAGCATAAACTAGTCATTTGAAGAACAATAAATAAATCATTTACTTTACATTTACAAAATTCTTTTCTCTTTAATACCATTAGCCTAGCCAGTCACAAGACTCATGCTTGTAAATCCTTCATCAATTGCTCCTTAATTTGTTTATCATTTTCTCTCATCCTTGTACCTACATCGCAAGTCATAAACTATTAGCCTAACGCTCAGTAAGTGAAAGACTAAGTAAATGGATGCAGATGTCGTGCCACTTTAAAATCATACCCAGTTTCTCTTTACGTTTTCTTTCTTTTATCTTTTATCTTTTCACACTTTCATACTTTCTTTCTGTTTCTGTCTCCATTCCTATTTCTGTATCCATTTTGATATCCTTGATAACATGTTTCCATATCCGTTCCCTTGTTTGTTTCTATATCTGTATCCGTATTCGTATCTGTATCCGTATCCGCATCCTTTTTTTTTTTTAGAAAACTCGTTTATGTTTTTGTTCCAATTTTTGTATCAGTATCTGTGCTCGTACCATTTTCGTATCCATTTCCCTTTCCGTTCCTGTATCTGTATCCATTTCTCTTTTCATTACTTTTCTTTTGTTTCTGTGTTGGGCTTGTCCTACCGGCCCACAAAAACCTTTTATCTTTTCTTTATTTTTTGTTCTTATGCTGGGCTTGACCTACTGGACCACATGGACCTTTATCTTTTCTTACTTGGTCTGTACTTTATTTTACTTTTCTTTTATGTTTTAATCTTTATCTTTTTCTTTTCTATTTTCTTTTCCTTCTGTTTACATATATTCCAAGACCTTTTGGCACATCGTCTCATCCTAGAATGCCAACGTTCCCAAGCCTTTTGGCACACCTTCTCATCCTATAATGCCTACGTTACCAGGCCTTTTAGGCTCCAACTCTCATTCTATAACGCCCACGTTCCCAAGCCTTTTGACACTTAGCCTCATCCTGTAACGCATTCATTCACCATTTATTCCGTTTATTTATTTACTTTTATCCTTCTCATATTATCTGTTTCCTTTCCAAAACCATGTATAAAAACTATTTTCATAATCTTTTAAAACCATGATGCATGATGCTCGTGAATGCATGCAACCTCTATCATATAATTAAGAGAATCTAATAACACAATCAACATACAATTCACAGATCATGGTTCATAAAATAGTAGGCACGCTAATTAAAACTGTTGATATGTTGAGAAAGAATAGACATGCTTATAAAATAGTAGACATACTTATAAAATAGTAGACATGCTTGTAAAAAAAGTAGACATGCTCGTAAAATTGTAGACATGCTCCATAACCTACTAATCTAATGAAGGGGTAAATAGTCAAACATGCATATCTTATTCTTGCGATATAGGACCCCAAAAACCAAAGCACACACATATCACTTAGCTCGTTTCCTTAAAGCGCTCAACGCATAATTGTTATCTTTTTCTTCCTTTCTTAGTACCTTCACAAATAATAACATTTATCATTAATACATACCAATTAAAAACCTCAACTTTGATACCATCCTTCCACATTAATTTCATGACAAATATCATAATCCTTAACAGTTCTTATCATTTATAACTTAACGGCATAAATATCCTAAAATAACATAATAGGCTTCACAACGCCCCTTAAACACTAACACCTCTATTTTATCTTCTACTTTCTCTTCTAAAATTTCCATACATAGAGTACATATTTTTATGGGCTGACCAAGCACTAATCACCAATCGATTATTCCTAACACAGATGACCCAATAATTAAACAAGCTTCCATTCCCAGTATTCCACCAGTAGTAAATTCAACCAAAGCAGATAATCCATTCCATTAAGTCAACATTTCTCTTAGCTTAGCATTACATATATATGTACATATAGATGACAGAGCATGGTTATTAAACAACTAAAACATTTCTACAACTAACAAAGCATTTACAAGGCAGTAGTTAAACCCCATAAGCACAATATTTCCACTATGACCATCAAACCAACAAACCTCATCCAACAACACAATAACCTCCATGGCCAATAACTAGACAACACTAACCAAGCACATTTATTAAATCTGTAATTCAGCAGGGAGCATCTATTTAAAATATTCCTCCTAGATCATCAACAGGGAAATTAACATATTCTATCTAAAATTCATAATAGACAAACGACAATCATCCAAAAATTCTTTAACAAAATCCATCCAAGTCCAGAAGGCAGGAATTAAAATGGAGAACCAACAATATCACTCAAGACATAACCCAAGATTGAACACAATCAACAGAACATATCCCCTAACAAACACACTGTAAACATCAAACCGAACTGGATAATATATCCAGCTACTAAGCATAAACATCGAAGCTGAACATACAAAGACAATCCCCGACATACCAATCCAAAAATCTAATCGATAAGGCATATCTCATCCAAACTAACATTCATTTCCATAAAATTCATAAAACCATGAAAAGGATCAAACCGTTACCTGAAGAATCGAAGAACACCCAAGGAACAGGGCCACCCGTGGACAGACCCTCCATTCCTTCTTCCTCTTCGCCTCTGTCATTCATTGCTCAATACTGATGCGGCCATCCCCAAGGCAACACAAAAATGCAGAATCACCCTGCAGCTCACATGAACAAAAAAACAGAAGAAGACCGTATCACAATCCAACTTATTCGTACAGCTTGGCATTGGAGGCCGAGAAACCAAAATTCGCTAAAGCAGTACCTCACAGAGAAGGCTTCTAGAACCAATAGCAAGCCTTCGACCTAAACACCCTGAAGGAGCAGCAACGAAAATAGTCTGCAAGAGCTCACACCCTAGCCTCCTTTCCTAATTGCTCACCCACCAGAGGGAATTTCTTCCCTTCACTCCAACTCCGTAGTGGCACTCTCTCTAATAGTATTTATACATAGATGTCTAGGTTTAAAAGGGATGAAATGTGTATCCCATGATTCCAGGCGACGGATGCTGATTGTTCGGCAATATCCTAACACTCGGTTCTCCTTCGTCAGCCTCTCAAATCACTCTTCTCCAATAGCGAATCCTCTCCTGATTCTCTTCTCCCGATTCATGCTCTCTCTCTATCTCTCACACTCTCAGCAGATGGCCACTGGAAAACTTGATTCCTTCCCCCTTTTCATTTGTTTACCAAACCAAACCAATGAATCAACGTGCACTGGTTCAGCCTAACCGGTTCAGACCTTATTCCTCCCCTTAATTTCCTTTATTTCAATTCTTCATTAATCCTCATTTAATTATCCTCTTAATTGCTAATTCCAACCAATCCCCCCCCCCCCCACAATAACTTCTTTCCAAATTAATCCTAATAATCATCCAATAAATTCCTTTAAATCGTAGTCTGCTGAATACGTCCTTGGTAATACCCTGCCTAATGTCCAAATAATCCAAATACCTCCCAATTACTTCCCAATTATCCATATGAAATTCCGTTATGAAAAGTTGGGGTATTACAATGGTAGTTTAATACTAAGCCGCTGGGGGTTTGGTTTAAACTGTGACAGTTTAAACTTGATCCGTTGCGGTTCATCGTGCCTCGTCTGCCTTGTACAAATTTATGGTACACTCCCTGCGATTTTCTCAGAGATTTTTTCAGTGACTAGCTTACCCTAGATATTTCTGAGAGTTAAAGCAAACTGCATTATTGATGTGTCCAAAACGGGGGTTTGGAACAATGCGGAAGTGATGTGATGAACAAGGGAGACCCGTGGGGGTTCTTGGACTTATTCTTGATGGAATGGACTTAGCTCGCCTTGCTAAGTTGATGGAGAGAGGATTAACTTGAGGGATCAAGTTAATTGATGTACACTTACACTTCGCTTGGATATGACTCACCAAGAAAAATGGAGGCTAGCTTGGATATGACTCACCAAGCTACGGTTTGGATATGACTCACCAAATCTACTAACACTCAATTTGGATATAACTCACCAAAATAAGGGATAGCAAAAAGAGAGTGAAAGAATTTCACAAACTAAATACAAGAGTTTTTGATTCAAAGGTGATTTTTCTTTGAATTATAAAAGGGGGGTATATATAACCCATCTTGGACACAAGTTACAATGCAAGTAATAAATAAATGCTAATAACCAACCACCTAGGAAGACGAAAGGTCATTAGCAAACCAAGACAAACATTAATTACTAAAAAGAAAGGGGATGAGAAAGAGGGAAGATTCATCACCTAGGGAAAGGAAAAAAATCTAGAAAACTACAAGAGCATTTTGGAATATGAATTGCCATCTCTAGATCCTTCTTTGGTGAGACAAGGCTTACCTAGGAAGATGTAAAGTTCTTTTAGTAATTCCAAGGCCACCTAATACATTTAAGGAGAGCAATTGGGCCAAGGATGTGTGGGCTTTCTCTTGCTCTCCAATTGGACTTAGCCCCACCCATTTGATTAAGTGTGTGGGCTTATCTAAGTCCATCGTTGATGGGTCATTCTCCAAGCTTCCATGGAAGTGAATTCCTAATTGTCCTAAGTAAAAATGTGGTTAAATGTCGAGGAGCCTCCTTGTCATCATGCATTGGTTCGTGCTCAAGTTATTCTAGTTTAATCAATCATGTAAAATAGTAACTATTTATATAAGCAAAGAGCCTATTGGCTCGGGTCCGGATGATAGGACCTTGGGGTGCATCACACTTCATCATCTCTCTTCATATATTTATAGGTTATATTTCTTATTCTCTTCTGCTGGTGCATCAGTTAAGAAGCAATTCGTCATTGGCAATGTTATCCATTTTATTTGATCATACAGGTTGTGTCGACGTGGAGCTTTAGCTCGCCAACAACTTAGGTGACGTGCTGGATCTCTGGATCTCCGTCATTTCTATTTCCTCTTCCTCATTAGGTGTTGCTATTCACAGATGACCAAATATTCTATGATGAGTGTCGGATGGGTCCGTAAGTGACCATCTCTTTTCACTAATACATTTTCGGACTAAAAAATAGTTTTTGCATATTTTCTAGGTATAGCTATCTATTTATACGATATATTTTTTAAACACCTAATTGACAACCTTAAGCGTGTTTTAAAAAAGAATAAAGATTTTTCTAATTAAAATCTATATACGCTAAAAAGAGAAGCAAGACATTGTTTTCTAAATATAGGAAACACTAGTTTTTGCATGCATTGCTTTTAGTCTAGATTTTCCTTACTGAGTTAGTCTCTCTCCCCAAAGGACCCTCTCCCATTCTAGAAAAAGGCAAGACCGGCTAGAGGGGTTGAAGTTGAAGATTTCCTTTCCTTCCTTATTTATTTTCTGAGTGCTTTAGACTTATTTTCCTAGTGAGGATAATTCTATGGTTTATAATACTTAATTTTGTTGGTTGGATTTGTTGCACAGTATTTGGATTATTTATTTTATACAACATTATTCTCGTGATCACTATATGGATATAGGCCCATAACTCTTGGGCTGCGCTAAATGATAAAAGTCTTCTGCTAAAAACTCATGCCTTAGGCTGAGTGATCAGGTTTTCTATGAGAATTGGGTTGCCTGACCAGATGATTTTTTTAGGACCACTTGTAACACCCTGACTTTTTAAGTTGGATAATTATCGGGGTATTACCAAGAACATTCTAGAGTGTTAAGTCTAAGGGTATTTTCATTACGTTTTCCTCGTGTACGCGATGTAATTAAAGGATGGGGTAGGTAAGACATTACGTTGCGTATTTATGCCTGTCATTTTATGACATGTATTTATGGGAAAAATATTATGGGATAGGAGTTAAGTGAGAAAATGTGAAGGAAGGTTGTCTAGGGCATTTTCGGACGCCTAAGGACGTCACTGCAGACGTATTATGTCATCCGCAAGTGCATTGCGTTGCGTCCCTGATGTTTGGGACGAAGTCAAGGACAAAAATCTTCGTCCTAATGTGTCTGGAGTCGACATTCGGACGCATAGGGACGACCTTGCAGATAAGACGTGTCATCCGCAAGAGTTTTGTACGTCACCCTTAGCCTGGGGACGACTCGGGATGACATTTCTCGTCCTAACTTCACTGGAGTTATGAACGAGGTCCCGGATGATGCCGACACGAGATGCTTCATCCACATCAAATTTGTTCTAAATCTAGATAGTTTTGGACGAGGTCTCAGACGATGCGGATGCGAGATGCTTCATCCGCATTGAATCTGTTCTAAATCTGGACAATTTCAAACGAGGTCCAGATGATACGGATGAGGAGTAGCCTCATTCGAATTGAATCTTTCCGATTCTTGGACACCTTCGAATGATACATGTGGATGCGAAATGGCATCCAAAACCCAAATCAGATGATACGGATGAGAATTGGGATGCCATTTCTCATATGAGGGCACAATTTAGCCTAAGGAATTTGGTCTTGTGGACGATACCAGTGTGTCCGCCCCTCATCAGAATCAACGCAGATCAGCGACAAAATTGATTTCAAATCCGAAGAAAACGACGCCCAACCAATAAATCGTAACCACTCGACACAAAATCGCACGACTGTGGCCTTCCTCTCCCCTCTATCATTCAGCCTTCAGCCTTCCTCTCCCTATTATCTGCATCAAACCCAGAGAGTGTGAGGGAGTGACCGAGAGGAGAGAGCTCTAGTGAGTTGTGTTGTTTAGTGAAAAGTGTAAGTGTTGTGTGTTTGGTGAGCTATGTGAGTGAGGTTGGGTTAGCTAGTAAGTTGAAGGAGACTGAGCTGCTGCCTTGGAGCTGCTGGTGGATGTGGAGTGTAGCGCTGCAATCCCTACTTTAGTTCTTCAAACTAGTATGGAAATAGGGTAGTGTCTTGGCCATTTAGAGGCCCTACACCGCAAGTGTGTGTGTGAGTTGTGTCAGTTCTCCTTGATGTCTACGATTTAAAATCTTGGTTGGGTAATTCCTACAATGTTTCTTTTACTGAATATTGAACTTCCTTGTTGTTAATTTCTTATAACTTCTTCACTGCAATTGTTGACAATAGAATGCCTTACGTTGATAGAAAGATGCTAAATGTTTATTGTTCGAATGAAGGAAAGATAATGAATGCTTACTGCTCATGGTATGATGATAGAATATGAATGAACAAAAGGAAAAGAGATCTGGTTGTTTCCATTTACATTGCAGAAAGTTTAGTGTTTGTATATTCTCATATCATTTATTATTATAGTAGATTTAGTTGATAATTCTTGGTTCTAGATAGGGGCTATAAACCTATTAGTTTTACTTAGCATTAATTCAAATAGTGCGTTTCTTGTCATAATGAATTTGCAAGCATGTTTACTATTGTCGTTTCGTTAATAGATTTCCACACGTGACATGTTAAGCATGTTTCTATTAGTTAATTTTTGAATGTACATATCCAAACATGATTGGTTAGATAATCTCGTTGTATATTCCACTCGTAAAAGCATGATAAGTCGTAATTTCTAGCATGATAAAACATGTTCTATTAGTCATTTATTAAGCATGTTCCGTTAGTCAATTGTTAGTAGTGCTTGGTCATTAATTCGTTCACCTTGGCATACAATTGTATTCTATCATCAAGCATGTTATTGTTTTCTATTGGTTGACTACATTCCCATAAAAGTGTTTGTTCAGATAAGCATGCTTAGTTAGTTTAGTTTATGGCTTGTTTAGATGAGCATGGGAACCTAGTTTTAATTATGGAACCAAGCATGTTTCTATTTTGTCATTCATTAAGCATGTTTTCATTAATTATTCGTTAATAATGTTCCTACGAATCACTTGCTAATTATATGTCCATGAATTGTTTGGTGAGCATGTTTCTGTTAGTTATTATCAAGCACGTTTTGTTAACCAATTGCTAAGTACATTTCCGTTTTTTGTCCAATTCAGTTTATTAGGCACGCTCCCACCAATTTGTTGTTAAGCATGATTATGTTCTGTTTCGTTTAGATGGGAATGCAAAGTTATTCCTCGCTTACTAGTTTGTAATCAAGCACGTTTCAAGTAGTTAAGTACATTCTTAAGCATGTTTAATTAATTAACTAGGCTATTATTCATATGTTAAGTGATTGAAGCATGTTAATTAACCAGTTGTTAAGTGATTGAAGCACGTTAATTAACTGGTTGTTTAATCAATAACTAAACCTCGAGCATGTTATCTAATTAGTCGAGCATGTAATTAACTAGGATAACCAGCATGTTAATTAACAATATGTTTTAAATCTCCATTTCATTTATTGTTATGTTCTATACATTCAAGCATGCAATAATTCATGGTATATTGTTCAAACGCTTGATTCTATATTGCCCTCATAATTCGTTACCTACTTCCTGTAATGGTCATAATTTATTTAAGCATGTTTCCTGTGTTCGGTTACTGTCTAAAGCATGTTTCCATGTTTAGTTTAGCTTAGCTTAACGAGCTTGTTTAGTTAATTGTAATTCATTGCATGACTACTTCATTGTCTCTTATTGTTCATCGCTTTCAATTTGATATCGTAATTAGTTCCTTGTCATCCTTTGTTGTATGCTTTCAATTAATGTTATTCGTCCAATGCACAATTTCAATTACAGTTCAAACCTTAATTCTTTTATATGCGCATTCAATTACAGTTACTTTATTTCTATGCACACTTCAATTATTAATGATATGTTGTGAAGCATGCATCATGTTAGGTTAAGAATGTATGGTCACGCATCATGATAATAGAAACCCGTAGGGAGTGCCACTTTTGGGTGGTACTCATACATGCATGAGTGAAGAAAGATGTTAAAGAATAAAGAAGTAGAAAAGAATATTAAGGATAGGCAGGACACGACTATTACTAAGACTAAGCCTCGTGGGCGGGATACGCCTGAAGGGAAAAGAAAATGAAACCTTGAGGGTGTGATATGCCTGAAGGGAAAAAAAAAAAAGAGTTGAGGTAGATGGGTAGTTCGGATCTAGCCTGGCAGCTCGGATACTGTAACGAATTGGATTTTCATAATTCTTAAAAATACGTAAAAATTTGAATTTTCTTTTTGAAAGTAAATTAGAGTGCGTCTAACCGAATCGCTACTAACTCTTTCGTAAAACTCAGTATAAAATCACATTTATTAAAACTTATGCGGAAGCGTGAAATCAAAACCATTAATGTAAAACGTTGCGGAAGCATGAATACAATTCAACTAAAGAAACCCAAAACATTTAAATACGATTTATTACAACTTAACTTAATTAAAACAATTTCTCTTTTACCTTTTTTATGTCTGGCTAGCCGTGAGCATCCCTCGAGCGTGTAAACCCATCATCCCTGCTTGCTATTGTTTGTTCTTTATCTTTCGCTACTCCTAGTCCATACATTCCTCATAGCGTGCTAGTACCTACATCTACACCACAAGCAACTGTAAGTTTAAAAAGACTTAGTAAGGAAAACGAGAAAATACATTATGCTTATGACTATCTTTATTCATTTGGAATGGGGGCCACCCAAACCAATTCTTTCATTTACGTTTCCTTTCTTCTTTCTTTTCTTTTCTTTCTTTCTTTCTTTCTTTCTTTTCTTTTCTTTCTTTCTTTACTCGTACTTCGAGCTAGAGATTAGAAGACCCGTATGGGATGGTATAGTGGGTCGGACCTAACCTCCTGTGGATAACTAGGTCCCGTTCCCAATATGGTAGGGGCATTTCCTAATTATCATACTAGGACCATTACCCATCCGCCTCCTAACTCCCTTTTCTTTTCATTCATTTCCTTTGTCTTTTCATTCACATTTTACTTTCCTCACCATGCATGTGAGCACCACCCCCGTGGGAGTACTCCCTACTTTGTTTCTATTACATGATGCATTGAACATACATTCTCAACCTAGCATAATACATGATGCATATAACATAACTTTAATAATTAAAGGGCGCACATAAGTAATTGAAAACAAGCTGTAATGAACGTACATATAAAGAATAACAGTAAATGAACGTGCACATTAAAATAGAAGTAACTGGAATTTAAGAGACATTTAACATGAAAGTAACCAACCAAGTGGAATAGCACGCCTATCACATAACAAATTTAAGCAAGGGAGGCATGTTTATAATTCAATGTATTAATTCTTCTAATTAAGTCCATTTTCATTTTTTCTACATTTATCATCCTAGGTGATTGTTCTAGTTAGCTATCAAAGTAAATTAACATGCTTTTGAGTTTATTACATGCTTTTATCCTAATTAACAAATCAAACTTTGGTTTAGAGAAGTTATCATGCTAAGGACGTGATATCTAAATCTAGATCGTAAGTAATACCAAGAAGGCAATATCAAAACAATTATGAAACATTCATTCACTTAGTCATTACATCCTTAACTCATTCATGTTTACTTCGTTATCTTTTCATACTCTTTATCATTCTGTTATCTAGAAAAGTAAAGCATCGGTTATGTATTTAAAGTACGCATTGAATGAAAGTGAAAGCGTATATAAAAGAAGGTAAATAATACTTGCATTGAAAGTAAAGCAGCATTAAATCGAAACAATGAATGCATACAAGTACGGCAACATACAAGGAATTCATTAAATCTAACATGTTTAATAGTTAAACATACTCACTAATTAATCATAGTTAATTAACTTACTAATTATGATTAACATGCTCGGTAGTTAGTTCATTAATATTTAATCATGCTCACTAGTTTGCCAATTAATTACCCTAATTGATTCCATAATCAACGGTAGGTTATTCCTTGCATTTAGTTAATTAACACATTCAACTAATTAGTTAATTAACATGCTTTAGTTACTTAACAATTTAATATTGACCTAATTAATTACAACATGCTTAGCTATTAGTCGTTACATGCTCAACAATATGTTTAAAGTAACTACATGCTTAGATTTAGTAAATTGGTTGACATGCTAATTCATTTGACAATTGACTAACTTAATTAGCAATTAAGCATGTTAGTTATATACTAAGTTAAACATATTCAACTGTGAATCACTATAGTTAGTTTAACATGCTTGGATCATTATTTTGATTCATGATATAATTATACTTCATTTACATGTTAACTGCTAATTTCATAGAGGATCCACTAATTACACTAATAAATTATCATGCTCATACAACTTAACATTTGAACGAGCAACAATCACAGAGAAACGCAATGCGTAAGGAAAATAGAACAATACTACCCATCAAGTAAACTTCTAAGATTAGCATAAAATTCTTAGCTCTTCTATCGTTCATTTGTTCATTCTTCAGCTATTAAACATTTTCACCTCTTTATCTAACCACACAAGAACTATAACAGGGATCTACATAGCACTAATGATTAACAAAGTTAACCCTAACAAAACATCACATAACAATGAAAACAAAGGAACAAAGCATCATTCAAAGTAATATCACAGAACACAAATCTACACTATCGTTAACATAGGGAGCATTTCACAACAATTAACCTAATAAATCAACTAGTGGTAACAATCAACTAACATTAAGCATAAGCATTAAACTAACAATACCTAGCATTAACACTGAACTCAGACACCAATACTTGTGGTGTAGGGCCTCAATGGCCAAAACGACCCTTAATCCTTACCTTAATCCTTTATTGCGTGTTAGCACTCGACCGCTATCCTTCGTCTCTGTCCGATACCTTCACAATTAGAAACATTTATCATTTGATAGTGTTTCATAATCCATATTCCAACAATTTGTATCTCAGCTCATCCACTAACAATATTTTCTTATCTTATCAAAGTAGCAACTTTCCAATCAATAGAGCAGCTCATAAACATTCAACAATTGATCCAATAGATTGGTCTCATTCACGAAATCTAGAAACTAAATCCAACAGAGTACACAATCCATGACCAAATCTAACATATAGATGCTTTTCAGAATTAACCATGTTAATATAAAAATATTAGATTATAGAATGCTATTGCAAGTGCCAGAATATTGACAATATTGACCCCTTCAACTTGAACTATTGGTTCATTCCAAAGAACACAACGTATGACTCACATTTACATCAATCCAAATTCACTGTCAGAGAGAGAAATTGTTAGCCTAAGTGTGTTAGGCATATTTATATTTTGATGATGAGCAATTTAAATA